>OZ026621.1:13953797-14048797 GCA_964020975.1 Hermodice carunculata
GACGGTGATCTTGATCTGCAAGCATATCTAAGCTTCTCATTGCCATGCCATGCATGCATAATGTTAGAGTTGCCTTTTGAATCATCCATATTTAAAGATAAGTTGTTGTGCTGAACTGGTAATGCAGTTACACTGTGTAAGTTATTGCTTTGAAGTAGCATATGAACTTTCAATTTCCATTATTCAACACTTAAAGCATGCCCACGATGATGGTACTAAGCAAAACTAGCTTTGATTAGTTTTGATACGGACATACACTTTGTAATATTTGTATACCACACGTCATAAAATACAGCCACTGTTTTTCCATGTGATCCATTGTCTTTTTGGATTTTTGTATGGTAAGAGTGCAATAGTTTAGTGCTAGGAGAATGTATGTAGACTGGTTCATTTAGTTGGGTTTGTTAACTTTTTTGATAGATGAATAAATTGTAAATCTGTGTACCCACGATCCCTTTCTATGCCAAAGGCCCAGCGCATAGTCCCATAGTTTAGAGATTAACGTTGGACCACATAGGTTTGTGCGTAAAATAAAGAAACGTTGTACCTTCATTTAACTAAATAAACTAGGCAAAATTAATAACCCTCCGCTTAAATAATTTAATGGTGTACCCGTACTTTTTTAGGTAATTTAAAGATACGCACATGTATGTGTAGCATAATCCTTTGATTACATCATGTGTAAAGATGAGCAGAGTTGGAGCCCATGCTTGACTACACGTGGGCTGAATGTGACACAAAGTCAAAAAGTGCACTTCGCAGAAAGTATCATGAGTGGTCTTTCCTGTCCCTGTTAGGACCCTCCTGACCATTGATTTTTCTCACAATACCTGTGTAATGTGGCCAGAAACTGTGCCAATCATGGGTATAAAGGCATGAGTTTTTTTTCTGTCAGTTATGGATTCGCCATCGCTGTTCAAACTGTAAACATCACCATGCCAAGGCTATCCAAAATGGACAGGGCAAGAGCCATAGGTCGCATTGAAGCCGGTGAAAGTTGCAGAGCTGTTTCACGGGCAATGGGTGTGAGCCACAAATCCATCAATGAGTTGTTGAGAAAATACCGAAACACAAATGATGTTGCAGATTTACCACGCCCGGTAAGGCCAAACCTGACCACGAGGCAACAAGACCGTTGCATCGTCAATGCAGCACTGAGGTGTAGGAGCTGCACAGGTCCTGATATTCAGAGCCAGCTGGAAAGAGCCAATCCTCGCCAAAGACGCATGTCAACCCAGACTGTTCGTAACAGACTGCATGCTGCTGGTTTAAGGTCCCGGAGCATGGTGAAAAAGCCGCTTCTTACCTGACATCACAAGGTTGCTCGGTTGCAGTGCACAAGAGAACATGTCCGTACAACACATGCAGGATGGAGCAATGTGCTCTTCATTGATGAGTACCGCTTTTCCCTCCATAGAAGTGATGGACGTGTTCGTGCATGGAGACGGTGAGGGGAGAGACACGCTGCCTGTTGTGTTCAGCCCACACTTGCATATGGAGGGGGAAGCAGCATGGTCTGGGCGGGCATCTCTGCTAATGGCAAGACAGACCTCGTCATCATGGAAGGAACAATGACAAACAGACGGTACATAACGGATGTCCTGGAACCCCATGTTATTCCATATGCAGATGCCATTGGAGACAACTTCATGCCGATGCACGAGAAAGCCAGGCCACATGTTTCAGCTGTGGTTCATGATTACCTGGATAGTGAGAGTGTTGGGGTGATGGAATGGCCAGCATGCTCACCTGACCGCAACCCGATTCAGCACCTGTGGAGCCATATGGAAAGAAATGTGTACCAGAAGATAGGTCCTAACTCACACTTCACAGAGCTACGGCGTTATCTTCTGGAGGAGTGGGACAGTATACCTCAGGCACTTGTGAGTAAGCTCGTCTACAGCATGCGAAAACGCTGCCAACAGTGCATTGACAACCATCTTGGCTACACATCCTATTGAATGGACATTTAAAAGTGCTTTATATGACACAGTGATGTGTCAATTTCTGCTCTATTGAACTCAGAAAATGCCTTAACTTTAAGTACAGTCTGTGATAACTTTTGATGCAACCAAGCACCATCTGTGATAACTTCTGATGGGACTCTGCACTCAGTTTATGTGCATGTTTGAGCGCTCTACAGGTACTCTTGCGAACTTGTGATTCAGACTTTGTCTATTTATTGACACTGTGCAATGAAGCGTAACTTCATTTGATCAGAATTTCCTCTACAGATCTACTCTAAAGTGTATACAGAATAAAAGAAACATTGAATGTATTCAAAATATGTGTGTGTTTTTTATATTAGAATTGCTTTTAGTGGAGGGTTATTAATTTTGCCTAGTTTATATTCGGCTTTTGCAGGTTATTTGTATGTACAGACTGTGTTCTATTTTACAACAATGACTGGACTCAGATGCAAAATATATGCATCTCTGATCTGAGTGATGGAAATGTGTGAATTGTCCAAAGTGACGGGTATACTCATAATGAAGTGAAAAAATATTATCCTCTTATTTCTATGATTTCACACCAACCTTGTCACTGCATGTATCACGGCAATACATTCATGACAATGTGTGTGATTTGTTTGGCATAACTAGCACTCAGCTCAAGACTACACGAGTTTTTTCAACTATATTCTATCAACCTTGGACCACGGAAGTGGATTTTGTTAATATTACAACAATGGATTGCAACTTGTACATGTGTCCAATGCATAACCTTTTTTCTTCAATGTGCCTTACTTTTGAGGCATATGTGGTAACCATATGCACTTTGTATTTCCTTTCAGCCGCATTTTGTGGTAATTCTGTGGCCACAACAAAACTTGATAAGTGAGCGTGCACTAATGTGATTGGAAGGTAGTTTTAAAATGCTGCAAGGTTTGTAAGTAGGCCACAAAACGCGTAAATGGATGGTTACAGATATAAATACAAACCACACTGCAAGCAAATTTCTTTCAAGACTAAGGTAAACTACTCAGAATTTATTATGCATGAAATACATAGTCATTTTGTCCACTATTTGCGTATAATTCACGAACTACCCTTCTGTAACTCAGGGTTGATGGACTATAACAGTCATGAACCAGAAATTTGGGAGACTCATTATTTCTCTCTGCTGATAAAATGTTTGAAACTTACATGGTAGCTTCATATTGAATCATATTGCTTGACCGGAACAAATTCCCGACCAATTTTGTGAGGGTTGTAAAACATGACTTACGAGTTGGACAAAAAATGTCCACTATGATGGCGATATATTGGCAGACATTTCTGACTTGATAGTCTAATTATAAACAGCTTTTGATGTTTTTTTTCATGAAACAGGAAATTTTCATAAGCTGAAAAGAAGATACAGATTTACAATATGAAGTGAATTGTCATCATGTCGAGCCCAATAATTTTAAAGTTTTGGCTAGTGCAAAGGATACTTGACCACATGTCCCCAATGTTCAATCATCCGACAGGTTGGCTTCAAACAGATGTGTTGTTGGCTCGTTATCATTGCCGAAGTTAGACATGTATATGTTCTCTGGATCAATCAAATATCACGCCTTTATAAAAGCTTTATAAGCTTGCATTAAACGTGTACTGATGATCCTTCTGGGTGGTAGTTCAGACCAGTTTGGAGACGGAAAAAGTGTTGATTATATCACATAATCTATTCTTTCTGTGAAAAGTGTGCATTATGGTGTCCCTTCACTATTAAATGATAAGTGAAGTAAACAAGTGATGAATACTATTCACACAATATATGAGGACTTACCAGTGGAGTGTCAGTTACAATTTAGATTCATGAATTTCTTTTGAAAATGTCTTGTGAGCCCTAACAATTGCGTTCAATTTTGTAGCAGGCTAGTGATACAGGGAAGTCAACCTCAAGTATGTAACACCATTAATTGCAATACAAATAGATGCAGAAACTCTCTTTTAAGTTTCATGATCAATGAGCCACCTCAATATATCATTTTCTGAAAATTAACATGATTTCTATATTTTTGTTTAAATTTGAAAAGAAAAGTTACTGAATGAAGCTAATTAGAACCCCTTATCTATTGACTTAAGTACTATTTCACTGATTACATAATAGCACTTCAGTTGAGTTACTGGGTGTTGTGTGAAGTCCAGGTCAGGCTTGACCCCTGCAGCCAAGCCTTGCAAGAAGAAATGGGGGGTAAAAACCACTCTGCAAAGTGGCTTTTAGCCGGGTATCTCTAGCTGAATTGTACACAGCACTTACATAGGTTGTCACATGCATATTGAGTCAATATGCATGTGACAACTTATGTAAATGGCAAAGTACACCATGCACAAAAGCTAGGGGAAAATGTCATGCACCAAGGAGTATCTTGGCCAGTCCTGACCATTTTTGCTACAAGTCATTTATAACATGTCAAAATTACCATTGTGCCATCATAATCACGTCGGTCTTCGTCTTCTTTGATTATGTGGCATAATGGTCATGTGACATGTCATAACTATCACTTGCCATGCCTGTTTCCGTGTCTTAATGGCGAACTATGTGGCAGTTTGAGGTCATGCTTGATTGTTGGCTACATTTCTTAGTACATACACGTCAGCCTTAAAAATGCTCAAGAAATTATATGGGTCACCACATCGTGTAGCTCAGATATAATTCGATCATAATGTAGCTCAAAGGCAGCCAAAACGTGCAAAAAATACAGAAGTCTGCCACGTAAACTTTGTAATGTTCTCCATATACTGGAAAGCATCGATTCCTTACCTGAGTGAAACAGTCAGGTGGTCATATTTGAGCTTGCTTCAAGGTTCACAAGTTATGTTCAAAACTGTTGGAGCAAACGTAAGATGAAGTGTTAGATGGAAATAGTACAAATTTTGAATTAAAAAGGTCCTGCTTCCTTCATTGAATTGACGTTTCATGAATTACCAGATCAAGTCATAGGTAAAAATGCATTTTAGCTTAGGTATCACAGAAGTATGCAAATTATGTCACGTGATGCACAGGTATGTCCTACATGGGATTTGCCGGACAGAGAAAGTTCTGTTGACAGCTTACACTCCACTTACAGTACTGCAGGGATAGATTCTTACTCATTTTCTTGTGTCAGCACAGTGAATTCCTTTACTGTAGATAGACAGTCCAGAGTTCCTAACTTTGCGAGGACACGTCAATGTCTTCCTTGTAAACTATGTTTATTACAAAATGTAATGATTTCCACAAAATGTCAGTTTGTGGCCGTCTTACTCCCGTCAAAATTTATGATATATGCCATAATTGCTTGCATGCTAACCAGAAAATGTTTAAGTGTGTAAAAAAGAACAGATGTTTTGTTTGTGAAGAAAAGCATACAAGTTATCTGCATATAGATCAAGCTACCTCCTCCCGTGCCACTGAAATTGGTGTCTGTCTAATGCCCCTTTAGAAAGTTTAAGGAAATGATGTTTTCTACGCGTGTACATGATTTATTAAAGACAATGCGTGACGCCAAATCTACCTTGTCATTACAGGTAGAGTACACTGGTTCCTAAGTGACAGGACAAGAAAGCATAAATATGTCAGGATTACAATAGTTGATGACATTCCTGTGCGTACAGCATCAGTCTACTCTGATGACTTTTCTCACTTGTGTGATCTTGAAACTTCATCACATATTTTTGAGCAAAATATAGATTTTTGATTCGTCATGATTCGTACCATTGAAACTATGAAGCGGCAAGCCAGGTCGGCCTGCAGGCATCCAATATATGTTAGCTTGTTGTTCACAATGGGTGGCTCATCGTACAGAAGGTACTCTTCTGGTTTTATGTAATTTAGTGACTACTTCCAGTCTGCACAGTCTTCTGATTTCCTTTTAGTGAACAAATTTGTTAAAAAGGACAGTATTGAGTCAGATATTCTTGTGTGACAAGTTGTTGCCAATGAAGTAGTTTTAGTAACACTTACAGTAAATAGTCCTGTTGTGTACCACATTGCCTCTGAAAAATTCAGGGACAACTGTACCTATTTCTGGTGTTCACAAATTGTGGGAAATTTAAAACGGACAATTCAATGAAACGTCTCTGTTGATTTGTGACAAGTGTCTTTGAATTGTAGCACAGTGCATGTAAATTTGTCTATAATCATTATATGTTGTCCATCCCAACAGTTTTTTTAGCAGCAATTAAACGTTTCGACAATCTTGTCAAACGTCTGGTTAACACTGACTTTTTGTTGAGGTACAATCCATAAATTATGGAACTGATTGTTTCAAACGTCCTGAAATCATACCTGAACATGATTTTGATAGAATATGTTGATTTACCCCACCATCGCATAGTGAATCTTAGGAAGCTTACTCAGCATGTTTGATTGCTCAGCTGAGAAAGCGGATCACTCTTCTTATGATTGCTCTACAGGGTCATGCTTGAGTAAACAAACTTTTGTTTGGCCTGGTTTAGTTCATATTAGTGATTCCTTTACAGGGTCAAGCTTTAGTTAACAAACATTTGTTTGTTTTGGATTAGTTCATATTACACCAATATGGCAACGTCAACGTATTTGGCGGTATCTGGTTACATTATCGTCTGCATATGTTTTTAGGCGGATAATTCTAGGCAATCCTTGTATAGATTCTTTATTTAATGAGTCAATTTTGCACTCTTTGTATGTTTACGATGTGGCCCAATCAGTGCAAAGCATCAGTGAATTATGAATTACTAACTTCGATCTTCCTGCTCTTGTAAGCTTGGCAAATTTAAGATTATCCAATTTACCGTCAACAATGAGCAGATAATTGAGCAAGATTCCTTTGAGAACCGTACAAGAGAAATACGTGAATTTTCATCCGGTTGTCAATGCGAAGCATTAGATGTGAGATAGATGATAAAAAAAGACATATTTTGCTTTCATGTTCAATAATCTGATTTTACATCTTTTGCTGCTCGAATTATGCCAAGGTTGCTAGCGTTAAAGTTTGAAGCACTTAACGCTGTTTTAACTGGGACGGTTACAGCTAAATTGATAATGCAACTGATTACCTGTTAACAGTGAGACTGGGATACCTCTGTCTCAGAAAACATACTTCAAAGATATGGACTCGTGGGACAATTCCTTCTGGAAAATATTTCAAATATGACTTTTCCTTGTTGTGTTATGTCAGCAGATTTTGATGCAAGCTTTTATGAATTTCATGTGGATTGCAATTAAACTGGTCGCTTACGGTTCATTGTTTTATATTAGATCCATCAATTCCCTAGGGAAGATATCCTTTTGCCGTATGTTGAGCAAATTGCACATTGCTCCCATTAAAATAATTTTTCTGTACCATGCTTAAGATTACAAGCCGCCAAATGTAGAGTCAATATGTATTCAGTTCTTCAATGCGAACTCAGTATTGACAACGTTCCTGCATTTTTCTGACAAACTCCAAAATTGTACCACGACATATACACAATGAAACTCGGCTTTTTGTACATTTGGTGAGAACCAGATTTGTTATATTTAATGTAATGCCAATCCATTATGGTGGTTTCATGTCGATTCGTTGTCTGATACTGCAGATTTTTCCACGCGTCCACTTTTTGTTGATGGCCAGGGAGTTGTTGGGCGTCGGTGCGATGGTTCAGAATGCTTGAATACATTTGCTTGATTCTGGGAAAGAGGCAGTAAATCCAATACTATTTCTGATAGTGATCCTAAGGTCAAATCATTTGAGACTCAGGCAGAAACAAGTTCTGTCTCAGAGTCTTGTGTTGAAATTATTGGCAATTATTACTTTGCATATTTTTTTTTAATTCTAAGCACAAATTTGAACAATGTTTGCAACTGTAAGTGAATTAAAAGCTGCTGACAATGTTATCATCAGGCACTTTCAGAAAAAATTCTTTGAGAAACAAATTGCTATCCGGCATTCAGATCCAACATTCCTCAAGTTAATCAGTATTTTGTCATTGAACCCAATTTAGATAAACACGATATCTTGTGTGAAGGCAGTAGACCGGGTGAACACGGCATTACTCGATAATACTTAGAGCAGTGATTTCATATGATTCATGACTCACAGATGAAGTTTAACAAACTGAATTGTGTAAAGTAGAGGCTGTAGTGAATAGCCGTCCATTGACAAGGACCCCCAACGATTCCAACAATGTCACTCCATTAAGCCCAAACTCTGCTTACGCTTCATAAGTTTCCCCATGTGGCTCTTGAGTCAGAGATTCCTATCAAAGTAGATTTAGGTTCTCACGTCATCTAGCTGGTATCCTACGGTCTAAACGGCTCAAGCTTGCCTACTTCGGATGTCAGATTAAAATAACCTGTGCCTGTAAATGACAACAAATTTACAGCATTGGTGCTGATATTTGTGAAGAGAATGCCCAAAAGTTTGTGGCCCGTTGCCATAGTTAAGGAAGAGTCCTTATGTAGAGAATGCAAAGTATGATTTATCACACAATTCACCATCTTGTGAGACTAAAAGCATATGTTGTATTAGGTAGGTAGTTTACATGCTAATAATGCTGCAGGGTGCAGTTATATATCTCAGCATTCACTATATTGCAGTTGCTACACCGTAATAATTATGTAATGACTGGATGGTTGTTGCGTGCATATTAGAAGAAAGTATAAATATGTACTTTTATCAAGTGTTTATAAGTTATAGTAGTACTGGATCATTCATAATATGCTGCCCACATGAGGATGGCATTATGGTTCAATTCCTGTCATCCTTTCTTTTTATTGATATTCATATTAATCGTATTGGAATATGTATATGCATTGGAATGGAAGTATTGTTCAATTATTTTAGGCAGGAGTACGATAATGGAAAGTTATAAGTTATTTCTATTAAGAGTTGGAATATTCAGAACTTGTAGTGCTTGTGTGCAGGTTTTCATAGGCTTATTGTCAATAATTATATATATATATATATATATATATATATATATATATATATATATATATATATATACATATATATATACATATATATATAAATATATATATATATATATATATATATATATATATATATATATATATATATATATATATATATATATATATATATATATATATCCGTGCAATTGCGGCTCTCTTTCAAATGGTTTATGTAGTGTTTGTTTTTTGTCCTAAATGTTTTTATGTCAATAAAAGTGGGAGTGTATTGAATATTTTTGTATCTTTAATATTATAAAGTAAAACAAAATATTATTATTTGTTGATTTGTTATTACATTTATCAATTATTGTTGTTCATATGTCAAATGGCAAACGATTTCATTATATGAATCCATGTGTGGGAAAACAAGCCCATAGGTCGATATATATAATCCCTGTGTACAATGTCTTTTAATAAAATTTCTTTCTTATAATGCAAGTAAAGTACTCAAGGCTCAAATATCAAGTATTCTCGTTATACCATTCATGGCCGTATGGCTTGATTAACAGATTCACGTATATCAAATGCCTGAATTTATAATGCCTTGTTTAGTATTGTTTGAGATTATACCGACCAGTGGTGTTTACAAATGCTTTCAACGCCTTCATTGCAGAATACACAAAGCAGGCCTTGGGTATAAAAAAAATTGGCCTTTTTTCATTTGTAATTTCTTTTGTCCAGAACAAGAAATCTTGGGATCGGAATTGTCCTGTAATTGATAGAGTAAATACTTATTCTGCATTTGAAACTGTATTTTATTTTAATCAGCATTGGACATGGTCAACTGCACATGTGTTCTATTACATTTTTGTTTTGTTTTATTTTATACGTTTATAGTGATGCATAAGTTCAAGTGTTCACACACGTTGCAATATTTACAAGTCCATTATACTAAGTATGCATATTTTTCTAAAATCAAATTAGGTGTATTCTTGAGGTTATATTTGAAGGTACGTGTGATGTACTAACGTACAATCTAGAATTCTGATGTTAATCGTGAAATGGCAGATAAAGGGTATACTTACATTCTTCAAATTTATTGAATGTTTCAACGGTTTACAGTTTAGAATACGTTGATGGACATGAAGACATAATTGGTAAAGAGGTGATTGGAACATATCCATCATTGATAGACAAGACGCATTTCTTTTTAATTTTTTCTTATTTTTTTGGGGGGGGGGTGAGATGCGTGGAACACGTTCATCTTTAATGGATATGGTATTTCAAGTCTTAAGGCAATGGAATATTGACTATCAGTGGTATATCATGGCTGCAGATTATCCATACTCATCAGTGATTCCCTGGCTAGGCACATCCCACAGCATGCTCGATGGGGGACAGGTCAGGAAAACAGGCCGGCCATTACAACAATGGGATATTGTGTTCCAGTAGATTAGATACTGCTTGCTGACTACAGCAGTGTTTGGTCATGTGTCATTCTATTGAAACATTAGCCCTGGGAATTGTTGCATCCATTTGTCACCTGTGTGCAGAGTCTCACCCACATGACGCTGGCCTGTAAGTGTCCCATTCACCCTCATGAGAGCAATTCTCCCAGTTGCTGTAACCCCCCCCCCCCCTTCCCCCATGATGACACTGGCTCCTCCCTATCAGTAATATTCAACCATGCATCCTTCTATGGACTTCTCAGAAGTCATTCTTGGAACCCTTATTCTTCAGCCACAGAAATCCAAGCAGAGTCAGGATTCATCTGACCACATCATGTTATTTCATAGATGTCTGGCCCAGGCAACATGCTTCTCATAACTCTGTACCTATCGTGTCTTGTATGCAAGACTGAGAGAAATGCGTATGGCATGGAGGGTTGCCGTCAGTTTGGGCCGTACTAGCCTCTCGTTAATGGTGCACTGTGATGCTCTGAAGTTGAAGGCCTGGCGCCACTGCTGACAATACTTTTCAGTGGAAACAAACCTGTGCCTCTTCACAATAGTGGATCATGTAACCGTCATCTGTCCCATCTCACAGCCTTGGTTAGCCAGACCCAGCTGTCCTCTTCCTCTTGCATTGTCTGGTTTCCTAGATATGGTCCCACCACCTTTTTACCAATGGCCTGGACAACCCCATTCTCCTGGCAGCCTCCTGCTGGGAAAGCCCATCCATCAACATTTCAGTGATTCTGCCCCTATCAAATCCAGATAGTTTTGAGTCACCCGTATGCCATGACATTGTGGATTTACATGAATTTCAGTAGTCAAAAGTCTCCCAAGCTTATAAACCCCACAGGCACCCCAATACCAGACTCAATTTTTACGCCTCACTGCCTGTTGTCGTGTTTTCAGAGCATTTCTTGTGTGTGTGTGTGTGTGTGTGTGTGTGTGTGAGTGTGTAATTGCTCAGGCATACCCTTAGCTACCCTGTTGATGTTACATAATATACCATATGCCACCCATATTTTCCATGTAGAGGCAAATTTGGAAGGGCCCATGTCAAAGCAATTTGGATGGTATCTTTTTTCCAAGCAGTATGTTTGCTGCACAGCCCCCCCCCCCCCCTCAAAAAAGTGCAAAATTCGCAGCATTTATGCTTGACCCCTTCACTTTGAACATTGACACTGGAATCTGAATGCAACTACAGCGTAGTCATATATCTGTAAGCAAAAAGATTCTATAACACAAAGAGTATTAGGATTAATCATGGTCGAAGCCCGAAAAGCTCACAGAAACTCTTTGCAATGTTTTCCTTACAGTCCTTGCACGATTTAAAGAGCTTGGTCACGTACCAGTACAAAGAAATAATAAAAACACTGATCAAAACCATTAAGTGCACGCAACTTTTTCGCACAACTGCTTCAGTGTCTTTTCTTATCTTTTCTTCAAAGACAGATACATGAAATCTTGGCAGAGTGACAACAGCTTGCTTGAACATCTCACAAGACTTTCAAGAGTCATTCACCTGTGCCGCATTTTATGCACTTAGGCAAAAAGCTTAAACGTGTGACCGGGCATTTTTTTCTATAATGTTAATGCCATGTTATGCCTTCTGCTCTAGGAGAGCCTTTTAGTATCACAGGTTCATATTCCACCATTGATCAATTACCTTTGCCATATGGTATATCTTGCAAACTTGGTCTCTTTAACAATTATGAGAGTTTAAAAATTATGAGCATTACTCAGAAAACAGGTAGTCCATTTCAACTCAGCATCTCCTGATAAACTAGAAATTTCATCTTAGGGCCACCATTTTGTTTTATATTCATGAGCAATCTACATATCCACATATACAACAAATTAATTTGTATCCAGATGACTCAGCAATTCAAGCTTGAGGAAAGTCAGTAATAGAATTCGATTTAAGTTTTCATATTCAGCCATAAATTGGTTGATGAATACTAAACAACATAACCAGGAACACTGACAAGACTATGTTTCTTCTGATCACTACTAACCAAAAATGCAGACATTTAAGGACACCAAATCTAGGCTGTCATTAAAAAAGCCCAAATTCCAGATAATTCTAAATGTGAAAAGTTGGGGCGCTTAAAATTGGTCAAACATTGAGTTGGCAAAGCGCACTGCTGGATGTGAACAAGCCTCTTCCTGATGGTGGAAATGCACAGTGGTCTTCCGCTATTGACATTTTTGTTGGGTCTTCACGAGAGGCAAGTCATTTCTGGTCGTTAATTTTTAATTTATATGAGAAGTTATTAATGTGACCAATGAATATACTGTACAATTCGATGGTCTGAGGGGGTGTTTCAACGCTAGCTGAAGTATGCAAGCAAACAAAGTCTGCCTTGACAGGTAATTTCAATAAATAGGGACTGGACATTTCTAGTGTATGCTTTTTGCTCTTTCGGGCGGTGGAGGTCTTGACTTTGGGACATAGTTGTCCTGACGTTGGTTAAATGAAAACGGCCATTTCTTTAAAGTCTTTCTTTTCGTAATATCTGCAACCATGCTCTCTGAACGCAACTGCTTTTCATATGAAAGTTATCTAGAAGTCCGATGGAGTCTATATGCCAATGACACACTGTATTTGGGGTTTACATTTATACGTTCAAGTCAGAGTACGTTTCACTAACAGAAAATATGTAGGAATATATTGAAGCAAATAGTATTTTTATGTACATTCTGGGAGCATTGGTCCAGTTTAAATAACATGTGGAAAGTCTCACACACTAGGCATATCTTCAACTTACCACATAGTTCCTCATCAGAATTGTCCTCACAGTCCCTTTCATAGTCACACCTTTTAACTGCAGGAATACATCTTGCATTACGACACTGATACTCCGAGACATTGCACGCCTTGTAGACTTCGATGGAAGTAAAAACAAAAGGAAACGAATCTAATATAATCGGTCACACATAACCATATTGAGCCACCTCTCAATGTTTCTTATGGCGGCGCTATTTACTTAAGTGAATTGAAAAGGGAGCTATATTTAAAGGAACTGCCACATCAATACACATGTATGCATCTCTATGACGTAAAACACCCTCCCAGTTCCTATTGTTTGTAATGTGCAAATGCGCGAATTTGATTCTGTGTGGCATGGTAAAGCCTTGGTTTATTAGATTGACAAGTGCTAGAATAAAAAAATTGGAACAGAAATCCAGTAATCATAGATACATCCGGCTTCCAAGGCTTATATGCCCCTCTCATGTAAATTGCCTAGTTGTGTACAAAGATGAATCAAAATCTGCAGAAAAACGCATATAATACTTCCATACAACTGTTCTCTCCTGCTGCACTAAGCGCCATATGAATCTTTGGCTACTACGTTATCTTCCTCAGACAATAAATAAACATTTTTTCCTCACCTACCTTATGCACAAATAAAGAGCATTTTGGTTCTAGAACCTGTTACATGTTTTGTTACTAGTGATTGTTAGAATGGGAAACACTAAGAAAATGTAACTCACCCTCAAAAACAGAATTTGTACACATGTTATATATACGATCGTTAAGGGGAACAGCTTGACGTCTACCCATCTCAGCACCGAGGGACAGAATACCTAGACCAAATGGTGCTACTAATGACCTTTGTTATCTTGCTAAATAAATTCCCGTGCACTTTTCAGTCTCAAAGACCGTTTTTAATTTGTTATGTATTCTACATTTTGCTCACTTCCCACTTTTTTCGCATCATAAAATATAATCGGGCTGACCCAACATCTATTCATACACCATCAAGCAAATCTAACTTCTCATACAATAATTTCATATCCAAGCTGCGGTTATTGTTTTCTTTTTTTAAATCCGGGTGAAATATATAAATTGTTAACCTATTGTCGTCTGGAAAAAGATGGTTCCAGTTAGAAAATACATTAAAATACCTTCTACATTTCGACAGGATCGAGCCCATATCCCTTTGAATGCCTATATTTGGAGCTTCGGTTTCAACATTTTTTTATAACAATAGAGCAAAGTTTTATAATTGAATATGAATATGATCCAATTGCAACAAAAAGACTGAGCCCTATGTTAATCCCTCTAGGCAAGAAAAAGGACACGATAAGTGCAGGACAATACAAAATGCACTCTAGCGATGAATAATCAGTCAGGCCTTTATTGTGCCTGACCGATGATGCATTTCAACAAAGCTAAGGAACACTTAGACACTGAACCAGGGCAGAGAGAGGGGCGTCATTGTAAGGTAAATATATGTATGCCAAAGTAACACAGTCTTACCACCATAAATATATGAAGTATATTCATCTACGACATTATAAAATTTAACCGATGGCAGTCATGAAAATCGAGTTGCTAAAATGATATAAACTTGAACAGCAGAGAAACTGTCAATATTTTCCTGATCAGTACTCTATGAGCCTCACCAGGCAGTTTGTAGAGAGTTGAGAGCATATCTTAAGATAAGCATGTGCAAGTTAGATTGGGCGAACACATATGGTGAACACTCAAAGAAAGAGTGCATCACATTATCATTATATGTACCACATTCACAGTTTGGGGACAATCTGAATCCAAGCTTGAGTAGATGAAGTTCAGCTGGCTGCTGCAAAGACACAATCGAGTATGAAGCATTCAAGCATATCTTTTTCCATAATTATACAATTTTGAGAAATAGCAATCTTGAGGAGACAGCTTCCGTCAATTGGATTTAAGTAAAGACTCTGATTCCGAATTTCTATACTGTAAGGAAGTTCATTTCATATTCTGGCCACTGAAAGGAAAAATGAGTTATTAAAAACATTGGTTCGGGCTCAAAAAATGAGGCAGATTAGACCTTCGACGTGTGTTATAATTTTATGCTACAGGTTCAAGAATACTAGAAATTTCAGATTGCAAGTTATTTGGGGAGTAAATTTTTTTTCTTGTACACCATTACTAATTTTGCATTCTCCCTGCATTTGATTGGGTTTTCTATCCAGGATTTTTGTATTCCTAAGCATAAGGTGCACCAACAAATACTCCAGTAACTATTTTAATATCCGTTTATTGAACTCCCTCAAGTTTCTCAGAATCAGCTGCTGTGCATTTGTCCAAAACAAGACTTTCATATGCTAAAATTGGCATAATAACGGATGTATAAACACTTTTATGGATCTGTCGGTCCAAACGATCAGTCATAATAATATTATGTGTAATATTTTTCGAATTTCACAATCATGTCTTTGATATGATCAGTCCATCTCAAATCATAACGCAGAATAAGACCTAGACGTTTATGACTGTCAATGTTTTGTAATGTATCGCCCTGAAATATAAGGGGAGGGAGATCAGGTGAGGTCGACTTGTGAGATATTAACGTAATGTAAGGTTGTGAGGCATTGAAAGTTATAACCCACTTCTTACACCAATTGTCAATAGTGCAAAGGTCAGAATTTATTGCTGCGGCTTCATTTGCAGGATTATCCACAGTGAAATACAGAAATGTGTCATCTGCAAATAGTTAGATATTTGAATTAACGATATCAACAATACCATCAATAAATATTTTAAACATAAGAGGCCCAAGAATGGAGCCCTGGGAGACACCAGCATCAACTATTCCCCAGTAGGAGGACTGGCCTTGGATGGCAACACTCTGTTGGAGGTTTTTCAGATAACCAGCAAACCAACAAAGCAAATCACCTTGAATATCATTCTTCTTTAATTTGAATAACAGACGACAGTACCAAACCTTATCAAAAGCTTTGATGATAAAGTACACAATACGTCCTGCTCTTTGATAATCAAAAGCAAACAGCAAGGCTTATCTGGTGATATACAAATAGTAACTGATTAATAGTGGAATCACCAGGGGTAAATCCTGATTGATCAACAGAGGAAAGACTATCTCGAAAGAAGTTAAAGGCACACTTAAAACCACCTATTCGAAGATTTCACCTACACAACTTAGTAAGGAGATACAAATGTAGTTGTTACATTAGGTTTACTAACCTTGTTGTGGATTGAAGTAACATTGGCCTTTTTCCATAGTAAAGGTATATCTTTGGTGCTCAATGAAAGATTATATATTTTCGTAAGTGACTTGTAAGTGACAAGTGCAGCTTCTTCAAGAAGTTAAACACTAATATTGTCCTGGCCAGAGGCATTGGAAGTGTTGTAGCTAAGTTACGCTGAAGAACTTCATCATATATTATAGAAATAGAGTATTTAGTGGAGAATCAGGGCCAAACTTTTGAAGAAAAAGGGAGTTGACGGCCTCAGCTTTTGAAAGATTATGTGTTGGCACTTTTGTTATGAGACCCAAAATTGTACCTGATAACACAGTTTTGTATCTTATTACAAAAGTCGTACTTACAGTAGCCCCATATTTCTGAGTAGTAGTCCATCACTGGTACAACCTGAGAGTGACACAATTTTGTAAATGTTTTATAACCCACATCTCTTCAATTCTTATACTTCGAAATGACAGCTCCAAGGCCTTGCCCTCTGATTCAGTTAGGGTACTTATACATATGTGTGTTGTTAGCAAAGCTATTTCTTCAGTGCCTGAGTGCTTCCTTGTTAATCACCCACATGTGTATATTTGTAGTTTTAGAACAATGCAGCAACTGTTGTGTTTAGTGCATCTGGATTGTTTGTAAAACACTGACAACAGATGTGATTTTCTTACAAAGAAATGGCCCTGCCCCAACATTAATATATATATATATATATATATATATACATATACACACACACACACACACACACACACACACACACATATATATATATATATATATATATATATATATATATATATATATATATATATATATATATATATATATATATATATTATATATATCGATGAAAAACGTATTCACCGCTACAAGTGCATTTTAATTTGTAATGCCACAAGCAGAAATAGAAGCAAATAGAAGCAAGGATTCTCCACCCAAAAGGGAAAAGTATTGATATGTCATTTTTTTATTCAATCACAAAATCTGGCACTTAAATGTGGAAAAAATGTTGCACAGGGTTGTCCAAGAGGTAATGATAATAAATACATAAATAACCGATGCTGCATGTGATTCAATAAGAACCAAGGAGCGAATTCAATGATTTGCAACTCACATCTAACCGTCAGTGTGACTTTTCTCTATAATTTGTTGGTTACAGGACACTAAACGCAATATATAATCATGATAAAACTTACAGCAGCCATTCTCGTCAGCATTGTTTCTACAGTTAGACTTGTGATCACAATATAGGGATATGTGAATATGACTTCCATCCCCACAGCGAAAGTCAGCTAAACCTGTAAAATATGTTTCTGTATGAATTTAAGGCTTCTTGTAAATCGTCAATTGGTTTATTAAAACAAAAAGCACAAGCCAAGGCTTTCAATGTCGATGATTATGTGAATATGCGCTGCTTGCCTGTCCATTTTGTTTTACAGGCTTATTGCACACAAACTTTTTTCTTTCAATAACAGGTCCGATTTCTGCTTCAATTAAATAATTGAAGAACAGCAAATCAACTTCAAGCGAGATTTTTGTTTGTTTGTTTGCTAGTTTTTTGTTTTGTTTTTTGTTTTGTTTTTTGTTTTTTCTGTTTTTTTTAAAGAAATAGATTATTATATACACCCATGAATACGTTGTATTTGCCGCTCTTCATTTGAATGAATCAGATATAGTTGTAAAAAGGACTCTATCCACATCCGTACTTTGGCATCTGTGTTCATCAGATCCATCATAACAATCTGTATGATTATTGCATACGTTGGAATCCCAGATGCACTCCCCAGACCCACACTTGTACATGAAATCCAAGCAATTGTCAGTTGCTAAGTACATCATGCTTGTTCTGTCATCTCGCCCTATCAAAGTAGATGTTAATATTATACATCAATCAGCGAAACATACAAAGTTGTTCTATTGTGACACGAAATTATCCAAACGGTCTTTCCTTTTAGAGTAATGTCAGTTGAGTATGCATTCTTACCCATCTAAATATCTCCACTCAATTTTTTATTTTCACCATAGCACAATTGCACCAGGTTGTTTAAGAAAGAGAAAGAGAAAAAACAAGAGAGAGGGAGAGAGACAGATAAAGAGAGAGAGAGAGAGATAAAGAGAGAGAGAGAGAGAGAGAGAGAGAGAGAGACGTGTTTATCTCTGTGTGAACACAAAAAACGATGCCAAATTGACAATAACTTTAGTTAAAACAGAAAAAAAGTATATTGATGCATAATCATCAATTTAAATGAAGCATTATATATATATACTTATATGTGTGTGTATATAAATATACATATATATATATACACATATATATATATATACATATATATATATGTATATATATATATATATATGTATATATATATATATATATATATATATATATATATATATATATATATATATATATATATATATATATATATATATTGAGAGCATGTTTTCCTTGACATATAATAAACCAGTATACTGCACTCACATATCCAGTAGGCTGGGGATTATATTGACTTGGCTGATATATTTTACATTGACCGTCATTTTTTTTAATATCTCATTCATACAGAAAAAAAACACAATTGGTCCACAGGCACGTTGCCTTTATGAAGACCTCTTGTAGAAGCAGTGACGATACATTCATGGAAGTGTTGAACTGCAAGATAACTGATAGTTGGCACATCACACTAAGTTTAGATGGGGGAAAAGAAGGGGGGAAGGGGACGACTGTTTGGCGAGTATAGGTGCTAAGTAAATCTACCACACCTAAGTCTAGCATAGGATATACAATCACATTGGGGTATGTTGATCTGAGGCAACGAAGACAGAAAGCATTATATGAACAGATTTAGTTATCATTCCAGCCACAGGTAAGAATATAAATCTTACACAATTTGACAATATTGCTTTTCAGGGAAATACTATTTGTTTTCAGTAAGAAATGATATAGGCATCGTCTTTTTTACACAAAAGAAATACTTTAGTAAGTGGTTTAAAAAATATGTGTAGGTGATTAATGGTCAGTTGAAAATCTATAAAATGAAAGGACTTTGTCCGAGGAAGCACACTGGCACATGAAATGTTAATCGTAGCATTTTACAGGGGATTTTATACCAGCCCAAGTCACATTGTGCCATAGCTTTATATGTGCTGACTGTAAATAGTCGAAAATTACCGTGATCCCATAATCCCTCATTCAATGTGGCGGCTGGTGAGAGACCACTATTTCCTAGATCTTTATCAAATTCACAGAAATATGTGCCCCAATGTGGTTTTTTACACGGCACTTTGCGCCAGCCATCAGTGTCCATAAGCACACAGTTGCTACCAGGTATTGCATTTGGTTCCCAGTTTGTCTTCCGTGTCTCCTCTTCTGAGTTAACCCAGTCGGTAAAAATATAAGGCTTGCCATCAGACCATCGAAGCATGGAATTTTTTCCCACAACGGACAACCCTAAAGGTCAGCAGAAAAATATAAGTTGCTTGGAGGGCTAGACTAATTAAAAGTATCACATTGTCCATATCCTATCACTCTGTAGTATAATCTGTTACGAAAATAAAAAGTACTGTTCGCTGCATTTTGCTGACTGACCTCCGTCCCTTGTGGGCAGCATTTCAGCACATTGATGACTACTATGTCCAGGTGCTTGTACACTCTTGTTGTGCAAGGATGCTGTGCTTGCTTGTGAGCCACACCCATATATAGTGTGAGTTAATTATCAGATTATATGTACATTATGGATAATTTACATACGTTTATATATGTGTGTACCAGTAGCAATACCATTCTTGCCTTATTCATATGCCTAATAAACTATCATGTATACAACGCTTTGCAATATGGCTTTTATTTCCGGACATGCTGAACATACGAGTTTTGCTAATGAAACATCAAGCAGTGGAATAAATATGATGTAACACATGCTAATGTGTTAGAAATGGAAAATGGACCACTACATAAAGAAATCTGCGATATATATATATATATATATATATACATATATAAATATATATATATATATATATATATATATATGTGTGTGTGTCTCTGTGTGTGTGTGTGTATATGTGTGTGTGAGTGTGTGTGTGTATGTGTGTGTGTGTGTGTGCGTGTGTGTGTGACAGTTATAGTGTTCAATAATTCCCAAACCGAGGGTTTGCCACTAAAACCATGCATTTTGCTCACCAAAGCACAGTTAAAAAACGAAACCTAGGGTATTATATATAAAATCGTGAGTTTTGTAACATTGTCCTTGGTTTTGCTTGCAAATTCCAGGGTTTTGTAAACTGCCCAGGATAACAAACATTAGAATTTTTCAATTGTGTTCAAATATATGCACAAAACCCATGGTTTTGTACACCAAGCCCTGGGTTTTGGTCGCAAACCCCAAGGTTTTTTTTATCAAAGCACAGTAATTTGTACACCAAGCCCAGAGTTTTGTTTTGCCATTTAATCTTTTTCACGAAAGTCATGGTTTTGTTTCAAAACCTTGAGTTTTGTCATAATAGCCGTGGTTTCTGCATTGTTTTGTTCAATAATTAACAAAACCCAGGGTTTTGAGACATCAGAAATAAGACGGTTTTGAATAATTCGCAATTTGGTTTTTCATTTAACCGCAAAATTAATCATATAGATGCACCAACCAATCACAACACGGCTTGCATGCTGAAATCTCTGTGAAGAAATATCATGCCAAGATGGCGAATCTCAAAAAAAAAAAAAAACCAAAAAAAAAACCATCAACCCCATTCCCGATTAAAACATCCTTTATTTTATCACTGTGTACACTTCATGACCTCATATTTTAGGTACTAAAAGAGAACACATGTAAGTATATATGTGTTTTTTAAGAAATTCAATAAAATCAAACTGTTTCTTAGTTTCTGTGACCGGGCAACAGGGGTTGAGTTTGAGCCGTATAACTGCGTTGATATGGCACTACTTGCACATAACTACCTCAATTGAACCATTCTTTTTAAGAATGGGGATTTTGTCGAATGGATATGTGCGTTTCCCATTCTAGCTAGGCACCTGGTGCCAAAGCTTGCAGGTTTGAGTCTAGTTCATTCCGAACATGAGATATATTTTCAGCATTTCTTAAGCCAGGTCGATCTAAGTCCCCGATTTTGGAAAAAATACTAACCCAGTACATATACTGCATAATCCTGTTGATATGGCACCTTCATTGAAACATTTTTTTTTTAGAATTGGAATTTGTCATAGCCGATATTTGCCTTTCCCATTTCAGCTCCAGGACTGATAACAAAGGTTACAGGTTCGAGTCTTGCTCGTTCTAAACATACAATAAGTCCTCTGATCGCAAAGCGCCATGTGAATTATTTTGAACACTGCATGCATACCCTGCAGTCCTTTAACTAATGCATAGCATATATTCTCATCGTGTCAATTAGAAGTAGACTATGCGCAAATAATTAGGCCTACCAAATACCAAAAGATTGGTTGGTTACAAAATCCAAGGTATTGAACTTCTTCAAAACCCAGGGATATGTGACATCACAAAACCCAGAGTTTTGCAATCAGATAAATTCCAGGGGTGTGTTATTTTCAAGGGTTACAAAACCGATTTTTTCTGGCATAACTGAGATTTTTGTGCACAAAACCTTGGACCGTAGATTTTGTTAATAAAAAAATAAAAAACCCGAGGGTTTTGTAATTAAAACTCAGAGTTTTGCCCCTAAACTATTATATTTCGTGTTCAAAACCCAGGAGTTTTGTTCATGAAACCAATGGTTTAGTCCACAAACCCCAGAGTTATTTATCCTAACCCAGGGTTTTGCACAAAATAAAATCCAAATTCATACCCAAACTAAGTAAAACACATGGTTTTCTAACAGAACCCTGGGTTTTGCCAGGCAAACCAGGGTTTTTGTGAATGAATTTCAGGGTTTTGTGAATTATTAAACAGTCTAACCTCCATTTGCGTGCATGCGCTACTTTTCATTATACCTATGAACACAGGCATAGGTCCCGCATGAATTGTCAAAAGACTTTGCTCTTGAATATCTGCTATTGAAGCAAGGTGGCCACCCATGCCCCGGCAATCTGATTCCGCTTGTGACCAATGTAGTCTCATCGCTGATGAATAACGCAAGTAGTACCAACTGTTTCGAAAGGAAAACCAACGTGAACTGTACTCTGAAACGAAATCAGTTTACCTTTTGTCTGTAAAAACACTCCAACACTGAAACTTTTGTCCTTATATATATATTTATTATATATATATATATATATATCCATATATTCATAACGATATGACAGGGCCAATACTCGTGTTTATGTTTCATAGCACATGAAATTGCAAACACTCAAGAAGTTATAACGTCTGCTTCAAAGCCTGGAAACCTACATTTAATCCACCCATCCACACACACATGCATACATACATACATACATACATACATACATACATACATACATACATACATAAGTACATACTTACATACATACATACATACATACATACATACATACATACATGCATGTGTGCATATATACATACATACATGCATGCATGCATGCATACATGCATACAGGCATACATATATACACTCATGCATACATTCATATATACATACATACATGCATACTTGCATACATAAATACATACATACATACATACATATATACATACATACATGCATACTTGCATACATAAATACATACATACATACATACATACATACATACATACATACATATATACATACATACATGCATACTTGCATACATAAATACATACATACATACATACATGCATGCATGCATACCTACATACATATATACACACATGCATACATACATACATGCATACATACATACATACATACATACATACATACATACATACATAATTGTGCCTAGAATAACATCCCTTCGACCCAACTGGTTGTTATAAACAGTACAAATTTTAAACATCACCACACGCAAGAGTGGCAAAAGCAGTTAGTGGAAAGTCCATTTTGCTGTGGTAAGCCCAGCGCCAAAAAGGGATGATCTCATGTATGAGAGAACAGCACAACAAGTGCAAAGTTATGTTTTGGTGGCTTAATGTTCCATCTCTGTCTCTGTCTGTCTGTCTCTCTCTCTCTCTCTCTCTCTCTCTCTCTCTCTCTCTCTCTCTCTCTCTCTCTTTCTCTCTTTCTCTCTCATGTATCTCTCTCTCTTGCGATCAATCAATCTGTTGGGTCTTTCTCCATCTGTTCAGCAGGATATTGCATAGCACACCATTTGGTCAAGAGACAAGAGACAGCTTACGGCAGGGTGGTATTGCACAGTTTTCCCAACGGTATCTGCTGTCCTTTGTAAAGCACCAAGGCCCATTTTCCCGATTTCCAGGATTTCTACAGAAATTAGATGCCTCCTTTAACGACTTGTCCGGGAAGAAATCATTATTTTGGAAGTTATGTTGGTGTGGATACTGCACATCCCATCTTTGACAATGTCTTCCATTTTTTGTTGTATTTACCTCGCCTGTATATTTGACTCCTGTTTCCGTTTGCAAACATTCTTCAACAGCAAAGGTGCAACAATTTCACTTGTGAAACGAGCAATTGGTAGTTTATAAAATGACGATTGCATTCCGGTATACATACAAATTAAAGAGTAAACAATGAATCTAAAGTTGCAGCCTCTGTCAGTTTCATATATAATTGCTTAAACATTGGTATGACAAGACCTAAATAGCAAAGAATTTGTGTCTGTTTTGATCGTAGAAAAAAAATCAAAAGTTGAGATATTCAAAATTCATACTTTTCGATATCAGTAGCTGATATATACAAATTGATTTAAAACATGAACACATTTTGTGTCTCTTAATGTATGTTAAGCTGAAAATTACATTCTGCACACCCTCTCGCCGAAAAGAATTTCATTTCATTTGGATAACTATGACTGCAGAGCTCAAAGATAACATCACTGATGAAGTGAAAACATTGTTCACAGCAAGAAAGAAAGAGAATGTATATCAATATATGGTGACTTTATATGTGTATTCCCTTGTAGTATAGTTGCACGCACGAGGTTAGATCTGCATAATTTTGATATTGATGAGTATTATCACTTGCGTTCGTTAGACGGGAATAAAAGAATGGCATAATTGATATATTCAATTTATTTGCTATGTCGGGTTTAATCTAAGGAAAAAAAAAAAAATTACAAAAATTAACCCAAAACCAAAAAAAAAAAAAAAAATTACAGCGTTTTGTTATGAATTTTACGTCTGTTTTGGAACATTTGTTTCATCAGCTTTGGAAAACACTGGGAATCCTTTTTCGTTTTAATATTACAATTAAACTGGTATATTCCTAGTCGTGCTTGTGCGTGATTTATATCTATCTAATTGTAAATAGTGCTCCTGTTTACGTTTGCAGCTAGTTTTGTGCTCGATTTGGTGGCATATTTTTAATCTAGAATCGAGAGGCATCTTGATTTGCCCATTTTGATTGCTTCAACCTACTTCTGCTAAACAAAAGTGATCCAATAAAAAAATACTTCAGTTTTTCAGGTAGTAATATATGTTTGTATTTTTTACATTAAAGTTTTTAGCGGGAAATTGTTTCTCTGGATTTTACATACTATACCCTTTCTGTCAAATAATTTCTAAGCCAATATAAGGCATTCCCATAATTACAGGATAATACGCAATAAAGTTTCATGATCTAGAGGATGAAAAGCTTTTAATTTACCAAGGTAGCTAAATGCCTTTAGGGATGGCCCATGAATTGGGAATTTAATAAACACAATTGTTATTCTCGTAACCACATTTTGGCGGTTTGCGACTGTCTTTGGGAGCTTAAAAATGTTCCTGAATAGTGGCCATGTTGGCCAGGTTACAAAAGCTTTTGCTTGTAAGTTGTCCTTTACTTCACGTTTATTTTGTTGCGCTTGTGCACTTAAATCACACTGTTCTTACATGGGATAATTCTTCTTCTCACATCAAGCTAATTACAGAGAAAGTAATTTGTTTTATAACCGGGTCCAGTTTAAAACCACATACAGATCCTCTGTTTAACCGACACAAAAGACACAAAGCTCCAAATCTCTTGCATCTAAACTGTCTTAACATTTATTTTTGATACAGCCAAAGCGAGGTACCCCGTTGATACTATGGCCTCTGCAATCATGCATGCAGCACCAAATATCGAGACCAACGTTGTTACCGATTATCCTGAAGCAGACTAGTCAAAACTGCATTAAATATGTTATTCTGTTTGTAATTATATTAAATTCCTACCAATATGACCTAAACGATTAACACTCATTCTCCCATGATTGGCTCTGAATTTATCAATTTGTTTTAAAGTAAATACTCAGTCATCTGTACTTTTTCAAACTGTTGTCATCAACAGATACTTTTTTGTGCAGATTTTTTACATGTTAGGTAACACTAGCAAGTCTATCTCAGTTATGAAATTGTATTTGCCCTGATGGCCTAGAGGTCAGCGTGTTCGACTTCACATTTGGCTAGGCGAGTGTGCCGAAGGTAGTGGGTACGAATCCCATACAGGTCAACATAAAATTTATCGTATTTTTCAATTGTTTTAGTAAACGTATAAACAATCATACCAGAATTTTCTTTTTTTTTTTTTTGGTTTTAGCGAGGACTTTTATACTGCACAGGTATGCAACCCTCTGTTAATAACTGACCACTTGGTTGCAGCAATACTTCCTGCTCCCTTTACGTGACTCTTTTTTTCCGCTGATGGGACAGAGTCAAATACTATGTTTTAAACAGTTTTCATACATGTGCAGACTAGGAAAAGCTGTGGATGCAAGAAGGAATTAAATTTAAACAAAAACTGAAACTTTTTTATTTCATTTTTAAAGGGAATGTGTTAAAATGTGCTTATTACCTGGGTTGCAGAGAGGTATTTTGCATATGCCTAGACGTAATCGTTTTTCAGTGGTGAAGCACCATGGGCTTTCATGTTTGTTTGGATTTCGACAGTAGTTTGAAGCTTTGGTGCGGTTGAATCTGTCATTAGGAAATTTGCTATCAGTATAAGTATGCTGATGGGGGTAGTTCCTGTCCCATCTTTGACATGCTTTTCCACTTGCAGTATGATTCATATAGCTGTTGTAGGATAATCCTTGTGTAGTTAACAGACAGTCTGGAGCATATATAAAAGAAAAGAATTTATACATGGGATTTTGTTGACCAGTGACATGTTGTCTGACACTTTAATTCTCAATTCAAAAGTCGGAAGAGTAAATGATATTGAAGAGAGGATTTATTTACAAAATTTCGTTTACCTGTATCATTTGGTCTAAAATTTCAATTCTAAATTGAAAAGCTCACTATAGTATTTGTATCATGACAATTTTCTCCATCTTTCTGCATAAATAGCTGCCCCATAAGCTACATATATAACACTCACATTGTTTTGTGTTTACTCATCTGTAAGATACATATAATATTTCTGAAGCTAAAATGACTACTATGGTTTCCATATCGTATTTAATATTCGCATGAACCCAATAAAACAATGAGTGATTGATGTCATTGATTGATAAATACCAACCCAGCCACATGTATGTTAAGTTTCAAACAGTGCTGTATGTTCAAAACAGAATGTTCGAGTTAGCTAAAGGAGAACCAATATAACAATGCATAATATCTGTTTCCCTGTGGTTTTAAATACTTTGTAGACCATAATAGTTTATCAAACATCACATGCACCAGCCATAAGATATTTTGACACCTTCATCTATAAAAAACGTACATGAAATGTTTCTACTTCCCCTTTTCGTTTTTTTTGTTCCTCTTTTTCTGCCTTCCCTTAGTTTTAACAATCCATCCTCATTTCACATGTTTTTGCCCATGACTGTTTCTGTCTATGTGCTCCGTTCATCCTTTTCTGTGTTTGATGTTTGCAATCACCATACCTGGTCACACTTCGCTATAATGATACACTGGAGTTCCACAACAAAATACAATAGACCAATATGGTAATATGGTGTATTTACCAGCCCATTTATTTTTATATGTGCCTGACATCTTAGATTTGTGGCCAAAGTCTTTTTAGCTCTCAAGGATGCCATACATGAGAAAAATAAACTGTAGTTACGTTGGAAAACTGATACGCTATTTTCCAAAGTGACCTGCACCTTCTGCAACATGACTTGTGTGTTTAAAAACTTGCTTTGTCACTGTGCTCGACAGTATTTTGTCCCGTCTCAGTGGAACAGAACTATACTTAATAAGTGGGGATTAGCTTGGACATACATTAAGGAAAGATTTTTTTATGTGAAAAGTAAGGCTGAGAAGAATATATATGGATATGATTCCCAACTTAAATTATCTCTGCAAGTACAAAAGCCTCTGGCAAAATGGCATGGCAAGATATCCTTCCTCTGTCATATTCACCTGCAGTTATGACATTTACTAGACCTAGGATTTCAAAAAGGGTAAGCAGTCCTGTATCATCTGCAAATCATCGGGCTATAACCCATTCATCAATTTTGGTAAAGCACATTTTAGTGACATCTCGACAAATTTTCAATGGATAAGGTCAGCTAATTTGGAGAAGGCAGCTTGTATGAACATGTATATTACTATCTGGATCAATATATTGCATCAAAACTTGGTTAAACATCCAATAAACCAGTATTATCTTCAGACAGGCTACCCGTATAAGCCAGTCTCAGCTTCTTAAGAAACATCACAGCCAGTTTGAAAAGAATGAATTATAAGATATGCAACAAGAATACAAAACGTATAGAAGTATCGATCAAACAAATGCACTGTAACATGAAAACAAATATAGGTATTGGTATATGACCAGAACTAATTTTAAAGAAGATATAGCTGGCAGGTTTCTCAGAAAGTAGAAAATTATCGATAAACAACAATGGAAGGAAGAACAGATCGATGGACAAATTGGACATAAAGAGATTATTGAGGAAATCACAATAACCCTATCACCTTTTATTTGCA
The DNA here is from genome assembly GCA_964020975.1 of Hermodice carunculata. Lineage (NCBI taxonomy): Eukaryota > Metazoa > Annelida > Polychaeta > Eunicida > Amphinomidae > Hermodice > Hermodice carunculata. The sequence goes on from OZ026621.1 coordinate 13,982,035, forward strand.
TAACTAAGGAAAATGTAGGCTCAGCTTGTAAAACCTGGCAAGTTCTTTATTAATTTATTTATTGATTCATTCATTTGTTTGATACATTTATACATTCCTTCAATTATCTCTAATCATAAAATGTTAAGTTTAATTATTTTTTACCCAGATCAGTGATAACAAAAATGAAATTCCTAAAACTTTCAATTTCCATGAAGGTTAATGTTTGTTATTCTTTTAAAGATCACAATCGGTTGTAGTAAAATGGCAACATCTTCTGAAAACCCTTTGCCCCCCCCCCTTTTTTTTTTTTACATTTTATTAACTTTTTCGGAATGAATACAAATTTTTGGAGAGTCCCACTTCAATATGGATACAAATAACAAAAACGTACATTTCAGCCAACTGAAGGCAAATTCAAAAAGCAAGTACACCGCCAAACAAGTTTTTCTTATCATAACAGCCAAACATTAGTGCATTGTCAGTCAGGTAGCAGGTTACATGTATTCTTGTTCTATGTAGAGTTCCCAAATTCATTATATTAATACTGTAGCAAAAACTAAAATAAAAAAGGAGGCTTGAGTTTATAATCTACCCATTGTAGATATTTTGAGCATTAAGAACCTTCATGTTTTAAAATAAACTATTTAATTCCATTTTTGTCATGTTACCTCTCCCTATGCAAACTGCAACTAAAGTCAAACTACTTAAATAACCTTTACTACATAGAGTAAAAGTCTTCCTCAACATATTTCCTCGGCGTGCCTTGTGTGGAATGCATCCAAAGTGCACTGAGGAAAGATGTTGATTCAGTCCAAATTGTAGCACTGAAAGATAAGAAATATAAACGCCATCACCACATAAGGCAATTATTAATATCTATGTACTACCATAGATATTATGCGTTTTCAATCAGCTTTGAAAATGACATCATGTTCACAAAATAAAGCGACCATGTATGTGGAATGAACGAGGATGTCAAACTAGAGTGGCACTGCCTTCCAGTAATATACAAACACACATCATATTCATACCACGTCTATGAACAAGCTCACAGACATAGACAGCTTTGTACTGTGTCATGCAGAGTAACTGATGCCATCCCTCTTCTGTCATGCCCACACAGTCAGTGAACTCCTCTGCTGTCCAGCGGGATGACCTCTCCTTGTCCACGCGTATAAGTCTGTGACTGGCCCATTTTGAGAATGACATCATCTCTCCTCCTGTCCACTGAAACAGTCCTTCCACTGCTTGGTCATTCAAGCCTGCAATGTAACTTGTACTATAATCAGAATGTTGATTTCTGTTCCTTTTGAGGCATACCTGCTTGGTTGTAAGAGCATATACAATCTGTTTACAGTAAAAAGTTGAATTTAGCAATTAAATCCCTACCTGCATACAAGTATGTATGTATGTATGTATGTATGTATGTATGTATGTATGTATGTATGTATGTATGTGTCTGTGTACATATATGCATACATAAATATATATATATATATACATATATGATATACTAACATTAAAAGATAATAAAATGTTAACTAGTATATAAGGCAATTATCTGCAATCTTCAACAATCTACCGTTTTTACACTTTTTGACACTAGTCTTGGCATAACATGTTCGCCGCAAGGGCATCTTGATTTAGATAGTTATAATCTCTGATTGATTGTTATGACCATCAAGAGCTTTCAGTAAGATCATTCAAGCAATGAGCATTTGGTATCATGTTGCGTTAGCAACGCAAGGTAGTTTGAGCATTACACACAGCAATAGGTTCGCAGAGTAGTTCAGTAACTTTTCCCCTCACACACACACGCACGCACACACACACCTATATATATATATATCTACTGTGAGACAAAGGGATAGCTGTGGAATTTAATTTCAAATCCAAGCTACACATTGTATGGCCAGCAAATTGTTTGTTATTGAACTCATAGTAGATTCCCAAATGTGGTCTGACTCGTTAATGTCTGTCGTGAATGTTCCCCAGAAAGGAAGCAAACTTTTATTGTCTGTGGATCTGTGGATACAATAATAGCCCTACAATATGAAATTGTGTGCGACAAATATAAACATTTAATCCTAAGTATATAAAATCACATGCATGCAAAAGTCCTGAAAAAAAACTGATTTGGCAAAATTTGCTGAGAGTCGCAAGGGTAAAATAGTCTGATCCAAACAGAAAGCCACGTTTAGGATACACTTAAAGAACAAAGAATGTTGACATACGACATAAATTGTTAAAGCTAATCTAGAATTGCACATAGAACAGATTTTTAGATACCCAAGATAAAAACAAGTAATGACCGGCAGCCTAAAGTAGCTAACTTTGTAAGTATTTACACAACCATAGACTTGAAATAGTCCCTCCATCAGGTTTACAGTAATCATGTAACATGGGTTCATCTTTCCTGGCACCAGCAGACTATTAACCAAGTGACTAGGATTTGTCTCTTGTTTGGTACTGGTATTGGTAGCCACCCAGTAATGCTGCAGTCACTGAAGAAACAGAGACAGGAAAATCTACCAAATTGGCAAATCAGGTCTCGTTTTGGAATAAGTCCTCATGCCCTTAGAGCGTAGTGCATGTATGTTTTAACTATGAACATAATCTTTTACGACCAACAGTCTGATCGCCCCATGAATGCTGCACCCGTGGTGCATGCGTATTATACTGTCGCAATCATTTGTACTACAACTTGCATAAAAACCTACAAGAAAGCGTCTTCTGAATACATATTTCCGTCGTTACAGAAATAACTTCGTCATATAATTTGGGGGCATTTTAGGGACAATAACTTCAGTGTTATGAGAGGAAATTGAAAATTAGTTTATCAACAAAAAAATGAAAGAAAGAAAGTAAGACAGAAAAAAGAGAGAGAGAAACAAAGAGAAAATGAAAGAAAGAAAAATAAGGGGAGAGAGAGAAAGGAGGAAAGAAAGAAATAAAGAAAGAAAAAATGAATGAAAGAAAAAAAAGAAGAATGAAACCTTTATTTCTTCCATACGAGATATTTACCACAGAGATTAGACCCATTCAGATGAATGCAATGTGACTAAAATGAATGGCTTAATATTTAATACAAAACTGTTTTAATGCTTTAATCTGTGGTTGCAAGGTCACATAGCACGCACAACAGGCACATTTATTCTGCAGGAATAACAATACCAAACGTTCATCCAAATTTAAAATTTCCTATAAGCTTGGAGCAAAACAAGACAAATAAGTGTTATCCTGATTCTATAACGATTCAAAATCGCAATGTAGAATTTATGATATTATTTCTCAACAACGTTTCTCATATTCTCAGTCTTTTTCACTCAAGAATATCCACACAATAATTAACATTAGCGTCAATTTAATTTTACAAAAGTGCATGTAACAAAGCTTTATACCCTTGACCTTATAGCTAGTCAGACTATCTCCCCATTATAGCACTACCGGATGGACCAATTACTTAGAAATCTAGTTTTAACCTTTTACATACACATCAACTTTGCAAGATATTATTGAAAATTGACATCAAACACAGAGAACATAACAGAAGGATAAACTATATTACTCTGCCAGTGGCTATGAACACGAAGCTTACGTGCAACCTGTAAAACATTCTGAAACGCTCACACATTGTCATGTTACTCTGCCTGTTTCATATAAATATATCAATTCAATTTGTACTGTCTTGATAAGAATGCAGTATTCTTATGTTAGTCAAGTTTGCCTGAGCTTCTGTCTGTTTCACTCAGGTGACTTGCTGGGCAGCTAAGTTTTCAAATGGATCCTTTTACGCCCGTCTGTCTCCAAATCTATCAGACAGATGAACTTCAAACTTGGCAGGGATGTACCTTGCGTAAGTTTCTATCACCTTTGCTTGAATTTTCATGCTGCTTTGATTTGGAATTTTTTTTTATACTCTTCTTCTTCTTCTTCTTCTTCTTCTTCTTCTTCTTCTTCTTCTTCTTCTTCTTCTTCTTCTTCTTCTTCTTCTTCTTCTTCTTCTTCTTCTTCTTCTCCTTCTTCTTCTTGTTATTAAAATTATTACTATTGGTATTATTATTATTATCATCATCATCATCATCATCATCATCAATCATCATCATCATCATCATTATTATTTTTATTATTATTATTATTATTATTATTATTATTATTATTATTATTATTATTATTATTATTATTATTGTTATTATTATTATTATTATATGGGGAGAGGGGTTGGAGGGTAACATATCAAAAATTCGTTTGCGAAACCACTAGGCTACTTGCTTTGAAATTTGAATTAACCCTTATACAATAGGGCAAATAGTGAACCTGTACCTTTTGTGACTTTTTGTGACAACTGAAATAGGTGGACAGAGCTAGAGTCAGGCAGAATACTCATTGATTTGGTAGATCCGAAAGTCATTTAAGCGATCAGAGCAGCTGTGCACGAAGAATTGGCAGACAGAAACAAGCAGGTGGACACTGTAGTTGCTCAATTGTTTCATTTAAATGCAAACTTTTGTATGTTTAGCCCATTGCCTTACATATCCAATTGTCCAGCAAGTGAAGCTGCCATTTTTAAGTTTTTAATGCCTTTTGGTATGGTGTTGCAATTTTCGACTTTACAAATATTGTTCATTTCATCATGCTCAACCTTGCCAAACAAAGTGATGTACAATGTGGCCTTAAGGTGGATTCCAGACTTTAAATGGAGTCTGGTACCTTTTGAACAGATCCACCTCGAACTTGGCAGGGATGTACTTTTGGTATGTTTCTGTGAAAGTTTTTTTTTTTTTTAAATTGTGAGTTTTGGTATATTTATTATTTTTTTTTATTTCACTTTTGGCAAAATCTTCAAAAATATTCTTTTTTTTCTGTATAACCTTACACTATTTCTTTGAAATTGTCTATTGAGACTTTTGGGTATGTGGGCAAGGCTTAAATGGTGCATGGGTGACCTTGATCTCTCTCCCATATTTACAAAGCCATTCACTTGATAACTGAAACTATTCCATCTAGGAATTTTTTATCATGCTGGGTTTCGAGGTACGCAAAGTTATGATTTTTTTCTGGAGGTCTACGATCACTTAAACAAATTTCACTGTTCACTTGATCATTTTGATATTATTTCAGCTATCCTTTGACCAATACCCCAATACTATCATATTTGTGCACGACAGTCTGTTAGAAAAATGACCTTGATATAATTCAAAAAGGTCACAACGCAACCTTTTTTTTGTGCGTTCAAGGTCATATGTGCAACGTAATGTCAAAATCCTTTGTTTGCTTCAAGGTTCCAAATAGCCAACATGTGACAAGAACAATGCAAGCACAAACAACAGGTCTAGTATAATACCAATATTCTCTAATATTGTGAGAACATAAATTGAGATAACGGCCTGAGAACATAAATACAGCCAGATGTCTGAGCCCTGTGACAGTTATATGCTTAACTGACCTGGCAGTCGCAGGCTGAAATGGTCTCATGACCTTCAAAATTGCATCAAAGTCAACTTTCTGCAGCAAGATTCTCACTCCTCTTAAAGTAATTTTCTCTGCTTACACAGTTCTGGAGTCATTTTTTTTTAATAACAGGCGGTAGTTTCCCCAATAAGCTGTACATTATAAGGTATAAGCCGATATTTCAGTTTCACCTATGAAGAACACTCACATTCGAACTTAACGGCACCAAGAGAAACATATAGGTACTTTCCTATTTTAGTTACAGTAATCATGAATCCACAATTGCCGAGATATAAGCCAATTATGTCACAGTTGGTGTTATTTCTACAGTAACAAAACAACCATAATTTCAATAATTCATTATAAATCAGGAAATGCCGGAACTTTCATGTCATGAAAAACCATATTGCAGATGGAACCCATGTTCATTTCTCTGAAGCTTGAAAAAAAATCAAACATGGAGTATGGGATAAGTCGAAAACAGTGAATGACATAAACATTAGTAAAAAATACTTAAACATTCCAGCGCCACCTGCCAAGCAATTAATATCTGTGGGACTCCAGATATGTGCCTGTGCAAGTTCAAAGCAAGCAACCAAGCACGTTTGGGAAGCAGGGTTTTTATCAGATCTTAACAAAAACGAATATAAAAAGACCATTAAGAGCTTAAGAAAAAACTTAAGAGTGTGATATATAAAAAAGCTCGGTATAGAATGACTACACTATACATCCCTCTCCCAATTTGAAGTGATTTAATTTTTTTTATAGAAATGGTGCAAATGTATATATATGTATATGCATATATATATATATATATATATATATATATATATATATATATATATATATATATATATATATATATATATATATATATATATATATATACATATATATAAATATATATACATATATATATACATATATATATATATACACACATATATATATATATATGTGTATATATGCACATATATATATATATATATATTTGCACCATTTTTATAAAAAAAATAAATCTAGGGGCATTCAGGGGTGTTTCCATGTTATTTCAAAACATGCAAATTACCACTTTTGGCGAAGATGATTCTTTATGATTTTGTCAAAAAATGGAATGCATGAGAAAATAGTAAAAATATATAAATCCTTGGAACTTCACCATGTGGACAAATATGGAAGAAACTACCTAAGACTAACCATCCTGTAGGCACAGTTAACTAACAAGTTAGTTTTGCTAAAATCCTCAAATATGGAAGAAAAGAGGTAATGGAGACGCCACCCAATCTGCAACATTGTACTACAATAAGTGCCATTTCACCCACTCATATTATATTGACGTGTCTGCATTGTGGGGTTTCCGGGGGGGGGGGGGGGCAACTAGTGTACAAAGGTTCGCACCATGGATCAGTGACCGCAATATATGGGAATACCAGAATAACACCACGACAGCTGAAGTTCAATGTGCAGTGTAATGCAGCACAGTGCGGGTATCGCAATTTAGTGGGAAACTTATTTTCTTGTATTAGATAGGGATTAAGTGGACAAAATATATGTAAATGTATCCAGACCCAAACTGCAGTGTCCATGAAATGTAAACGATGTGAACACCCTTAATTGTGCCACCAGAGTCTTGAAAAACTACTTGTGTGATATTGAGAGAATCTGTCAAGGTCAGGAAACACTAGTTTCCTTAATTATGGTATCTTATGCATGATCTTTATCTTTTTCATGTTCTTGTTATATTATGTTCAAATATATTTTTGTGCAAATTAATATATTTTTGGAAATAAATAATAAAAACAAATATGTAAGGCACTTAAGGTAACTGCAGTGTCCATATTTTTAGTCCTTGCGCCATGTGATATGCACTGCATCACTTGTTTTTGTATATCCCTGTCTATGAAAGCTTTGTGCCTGCATGACTGTTTTGCACAGCTGGTTCTCCATGTAATATTCCATACGTCTTTGTCAAATACAAGGTTTTATCCAACTCCCTGTCTATTGCGCCTACTGAATATCCCAAGCGTAATAAAAGAATTCAGATTGCAGTTCAGCTATTTCTACTACTATGACTCACCTACAAATGTTAGGGTTGCAGTTATATTGTAAATAAAGTCATATTCTTGCTTGCTCTCAAGGCTAACTAAATGTCCGTTTCTCTTTTGACAGTCGTCCTCAGCAGCATTCCATGTGGTGCCTGACGGTCCTGGTTGTATCACAATGTATTTGCTACCTTGGAATGAAAAGGACTTCTCCCTCTCTGAAAGGAAAATGTGTGTATGTATGTATGTATGTATGTATGTATGTATGTATGTATGTATGTATGTATGTATTGTGTGTATGTATGTGTGTATGTATGTATGTATGTATGTATGTATGTATGTATGTATGTATGTATGTATGTATGTATGAGCACCAATGAACTTCAATGGAAGAATTTAGACAGTTTTGTTAGGCCCGCAGCTCATTATCTTATACTATAATTCAAAATTCCACAAATGGTACTTTACTATCCCTTGACAAACCTAGCCAAAACACAGAAAAGCTCCATCACATGTACATATTCAACGGAAATTACCAAACACATTAAATATAACAACAGCTTTGGCAAGAAGGACAATTCTTCTTTTCTATTTCAACAAATTCCGCCATGAATAAAACCAACAATAAACAACATGCCATTTGGGTGACCTTCGGCTACCATGGAAGAAAATGAAATTCTGCTTAACACTTTTCAAAATTACATACTTTCGATCAATAGATTATAATTTTCATTACTCTTTTTTGGCCTGTCCATTTGCTAAGTCTCAGTTCCTGTCAATAGCATCATCTAACCAGTAAGCTCACCCGTACCGCTGTACATATTGCATTCATATTGTGTTCATGTTTGTAATGTATATTAACTTGAGCTTGAGTTATCTCACTCTTGTTTGTACACGTTGTTACTGCTCATTGTGTTTTCTCATGCACTTATTATTATCTACTGACCTGCTTTGTCAAAATTGTTGAGTTGGATTAGCACAGAGAGGAGGTAATTTGAGCTTTAAGCTTGTTCTTCAAGCCTTTTTCTGTTAAAATATTTTTTTAAACAAAAAAGACGAACAGATAAATCCAAATAACTCTATTTTGAATCAGGGAGAAACACTTTCTAATGAACAAATCGATGCTGGAGTTTTCGTTGGAAGAGCCCAGTCAAATTCAGAACGTTAACTTACGTGTTTCATTATTTCCATAACAAAGTACCTTGAAGGCATGACCATCTGTCTTCTTTGCGAACTCACTATAATTAGTCATGTTTTGCTCGACAGCATCCATGGTCAACTGGTTCCACATATCAACAGCACGTGGATTGTTTAGGGGGCTAGCTAGACCAGTTTCAAGGCATCCTGCATTTTTCCACCAGCGATCCAAACAATTAACATGGTATGGTCCAGGCATATGTTCATGTTTGTATTTCTCACGATCATCACACTCATCTACAAAAAAAACTACATTTCTTAATAATTCATCCTGGAAGTTTAACATTTTGTATGCAATAGGTATGCAGAAGAAGCATTTGTATATTAACCACGTTGAATAAATACTGGGAGAGCCACCAAGAACAATTACCATTACTTGTAGGAGTGGGGGGTTGTATCCACTCAACATGAATCATACAATCAATATATTTATCAAAGCCGATTGATGCTCACCACCTTCCACCTTAGTCCATAGAGTCTAAGTTTGATAAACAGTTCTCGCGACCAAGGGAATGAATCTTTAGATAAGTCCCTTCTACCCACAGTATTAAAGCTCTCTCATATACATGCAATTTCAATATTCAGAGGTCAAAGAAGTAATACATGTGACAAATACATGCATATAACCAAAACAACTGTGCTTTCCAGTGTATATCATATACACATTGTGACTCAAAATCACGTTAATGACGGACAGAGTAACTGTGTTCCATAACTTATAAAACCAGTGTGTTGGCTCCTCATAAAATTATACTAATACACGTTGGTCATCAGTATTGCATGATTACTTAATTACACCACTCGTTGAAATATTTTACCTGCTAGGTTACGACCTAAGCATTCCAACTTGTAAATACCAGCATTCAAGTGTGCACCTGCTTTGAAACTCATCATCTCAGCTTTCACTTCTCCAACATTCATTGAGTCCCAAAGGTTCGTATTGGGTCTTTTTGTTGGACTTTTCACTCCTTTTTCCAAACAGCCTCCATCTACCCACCATTTTCTTAGGCATGCGATGTTGTGAGGACCTTGTGTACTGTCTGGTACGTTACAATCCACATTCAACGTTGGCTTCTGCTTAGAATCTAGCAACATTATAATTACAGATACGTATCTTTTATTGTAAAACTGCACGGGACGATGTGAGCAAAAACAAGGCACAATGTCTTCAGCTAAGGGGGCAAGTAAAATTATGCTGGAAAAAAATAATTGGGATTTCATTAAAATGCATATGTGTGTTTGTATGCGTGTGTTCTTGTCTTTTTGTGTGTGTGTGTTTTTTTTTTGTTTTGTTTTGTTTTGTTTTGTTTTTTTTTCCCTGAAGTGGGATTGTATATACCCCTGTGCACAAGCTGTTGTTATAAAACGTTGCTATTGCAACCAGTGATCTTATGCAGCAATGTCTCTCTCATGTAGCCTGCTAAAAATCAACATTCCACATGAAATGCATGTACATGGTCCCTGGTTACGTGTGTTTAAATGTATGGTGCGCTCATTTGCTATGGTCAAGAAAATATTTCTTTACCTGCCATTGCAGCATAGCGTTATATATATATATATATAAATGGCCTGTCTGGTATGAGAAAAGAGAGGGTGCGGACCACATCATGGACTGCTACATATTGTTTTTCATACTATCTGATACACTTTGTGATTCCATGTATGGTTGTATATATATTTATATATATATGTATATATATATGTATATATGTGTATATACATGTATATATATGTATATATATGTATCTGTATGTATGTATGTATATGTATATATGTACGTATATATAAATGTATGTATATATGTATGTATATATGTATGTATATATGTATGTATATATGTATATGTATATATTTACGTATATATACGTATATATATATATATATATACGTATATATACGTATATATACGTATACATACATGTATATATACATGTGAATATATATATATATATATATATATATATATATATATATATATATATATATATATATATATATATATATATATATATATATACATATATATTCAGCAAGGAAAACCTACATAATAATGAATAAATTTGAATGCGGCAAATGATGAATACGTTGAATACGTGACGTTACGCTTATAAATACAGAGCTTCATCACAACAGATGAATACCTGTCAAACAAACCATAATTACTATATATATATATGTATATATATATATATATATATATATATATATATATATATATATATATATATATATATATATATATATCCTTTTGGATTGGACATGATTTGAACAATTATTAATGACTGGTTTTGATTTTTTGATTTTATGCTCTAATTTCAGCATTTACTCACCTGAAACAGTGATATCATCAATTGCAATTTCACCTTTGACAACAAGCCCAACCATGCCTTCAAATATTATCTGTAAGCAGCAAGAGTGTAATATGGTATTTGACATTTTAAAGTGTTTCTCTGTTATTATTGACAATTTTAAATCCCCCTTACGCAGAAGCACTCGCACCTTGCTGATGCCACGGAAAAATATGAAAATAATATAACATAGCGCCGTTTTTGGTATATTAGTTATGCACTTGGAGACAGTGTTTTAACTCAATCTGTTTTGTCAATCTTGACTCTCGACTTCCAGAAATAAATTTTAAGCCATTTGAATTAAGAGGATACCACTATGTAAAACTTGGAAGCCAAATCACAAATAAACTAACCACATTTGGTTGAGTGAAATTTGTCTGCAGATTGATTCCATACCAATACTCTCGATCGAGGCCTTTAGTGCTAGTAAGTTCTATTTCTATGTCGTTTGACTTTGCCAGAACTCGTAGTTTTCCTGTTTGTGTTCCTTCTATATGGACAAAAAATTGTACATAAATGTTTCCTATTATGTTCAATTCTGGCGATATCAGTCGTGCAATGTCGCCCGATTGGCGTGGGCTTGCAGTTTCAACGGACATATAAAAACCTGTAAAAAAAGAAAAATACATTATGAGAGGTAAAATTACAGACATTTACCACTGATAATGGTAAAAAGAATAATCAATATTATAAAAATGATAATTCTACTAATAAAAATAAGATGATGACAATAATAGTTGGCATCACCTTCCATAGCAGCAGTATTATCATAATCTGCATAGTCAGCAGTTTCAAATGCAGTGCAGAAAATACAGTGAATTGTCAGAACATTCATTTGCACAGATGTGTTAAAAGCAAGGTAATAGGACAGCTTTGGGATGTGTTGATAACATGACGATAGACAATGGAAGCCAATCTGCTAGCACAACAAGTTACCAGGAACATGACAGTATGTGCTACCAAGTACCACGTTTGCCACATTGAAATAAGATACCCAATGGTATATCTTTCATCAAAAGGCAAAGTGGTTGGTATGCACGGAAAACAGACAGTAAGTAGTCAGGTGTTCCCTTATAGCAGGAGCATTGATATGACAAGGCTAATCGAGCTGCTGACTAGAAATATGCATGACTGCTCAATGCTGTCTGGCCTGGTAACATTGAACTCACGTGTATGGGGTGCATAATCAGGAGGCAATGGTAGTTACAGGAAGTCCTGCACACATAAGTTTCACATTAATAGAAGATAGGAGGTGTTGCTGGCTTTTTGTCACCATTTTCTGGCATGTCGCTTTCACGTCTACACACATTATGTTACATAATGGTGTTTACCTATTTAGATGATTCCACTCGAATCCGGTGATAAAACTTAGCTCACACCAGGAAAATTATTTGTAATAAAAGTTCAAGGGAACGGTTAAACAGTTTCTACAGAACTAAATCTCCAGCATAAGGTCAGAATAGACTGAAACGAATAAGGACAATGCAGTGAGATAATTTGACATAGAACTGAAACTTTTTTGCATACCTCCCTCGTGGAGGACAGTACAGATTAGGATTTAAGAGTCAGCATGTTCATAAGCCAGAGATTCTTGCTGCTATAGCAATTTATGAAATAATCCTGGCTGAATAAAGCTCGAAATTAAGGGCAAAGTCAGTTGATGCTGTGGGCACGACATAAAGCAGGAGCTGCTTTTGCTGAGGAAAGACAAAAAAATTTGAAGATTGAGATAGCCAAGCTCGTCCAAAAAGTGACGGGTATATTTAGTACTTCCATGGATGTCTGAGTCAACTAAAATGCTCTAGAGAAAGAGCATTGCAGAAAGTATAATGTTAAATCTTGGGAGACGTATGTCTTCCAGAGAGCTGTTAAAAGGAGCTTTCCCAATGCAAAACTACTGACTGATAGGAACAAAAAATGAAGAAATACCTATTAAATTTCACTGTTGTGCGTTAGGACCGAAAATGAAAGAGGTGAACACTGGGACAGACGTGTATTTCATTTGTAAAGAAGACGAAAAAAAGACAAAAGCAAACAAACAAAATAATATACTTTGAAGGGCATACTTGGATAGGGACGGTCAATTATGCCTGTTACTCCAATAAGCCTGTTTTATATGCTTAAAAAAGTTGTAAAACATGGCCAAAATTCGTAAATTCTAATCCAGCAAAAGAGAGCAGCTTAAAGCTCATCACAATGTTGGGATTGTGAATTATTTTCTGTCTCTTTCTTTTCCCTTTGGGTCAATCACATGAACTTAACTTTAAAATGTGGTTATCTCAACTGAGGTAGTCCTTGAAATCTCTGATACTTGCAGGTGACTTCCTAATTTGCACATTAATATATATTTATGTTGTATGAAAACGTGTTCACATTTTACTTAGTCCTGATTTAATATTGGACTATGTGAAATGTTGTTATGGGAGGCATTTTACAAGTCTGATCTATGTATTTTTTGTCAGCTATCAGAGTTTATGCTTAAAAAACCGGGTCATCCATTTAAACAAGTCAATGAAAAATATCTAGCCATCTATCTGGCTTTCACATATTGATTGAGTCTATTGTTGGATCATAAAGAAAGTGAACAGCTGAATGCTAAGTGGGACACCTTGTCTTGCACTAGAACTCAGAACTCAGAACTCAGAACATTTCATTTGACAAACATAACTGATAAACTACTGGTAATCAATATATATATATATATATATATATATATATATACGTATATGTATAGAGCAGTGTACGAGTTAATTGAAAATGTATAGTTAGGATAACCCCTGTTAGGGACAAAAATCTGCTATCACGAGGGCTACCTAGGAAGACATGTCAATGCAACACAGCTATCGAGAAATAATGAAAAATATACATTTATATGAAAATGTTTGAAAGTTATCTGTTACATGCATAACAATTCACAATAGTACAAACTTTTGGGTATTTCTCGATCATATGATGTTTTGCGTACTTTGAGAAACCTTGTTATACATGTTTGTACAGTTTGTCTTTGATGCATAGTGCTGTATGCTTTAGGAGCGATGGGATGGAAATCCTTATACTATGAGAACTTCTGTTCCTATTTGGAATAGGAAGATGAGGCAGATGTTCGTTTCTGGAGTAGTATGTGTGGGTCACATATGGTAAGGCATAAATATTATGGGAATATATAGGTAATTGGTCCTGAATATATTTACAAAATAATTTCAGAGCCTTCGATTTAAGTATATCTTGCATTTTAAAAATATCTAGTAATTTGAAGAGTGGGTCTGTGTGAAAAAAAAAAATTCGTGGCACATACGTCGAACTACAAATTTTTGAGTTTAAAGATCCGGCGCATGAGTAGCCCAAGCAAAGGATACCATAATTCAAATGAAGCAAAAATAAACAATTATACATGGTCTGTAAAATGTGTGATGGTAGATATGTGTGTAATCTTTTGAAAATACCTATTACCTTTGATAATGTATTACAAATATGTGTAATATGTGATTGCCAATTTTAATTTTTATCAATGACTATGGCTAAATAATAAAATTCTGGCACTTTTGATATTAAACTATCATTTACCTTAAAATCTAAAGTAAAATAAATTTTATGTTGGAGAAAATGAAAAATCATGTATTTTAATTTTTGTTATGTTTAAAGACAACCTACTTACTGTTAGCCAATTATTCACATTTGTCAGTTCCTCTGATATATTTTCGGATAGAGAGCTAGTAACAGTTCCTGTGAATGCAGAGGTGTTAAAGGAGTAAGGGGGTTTATCAAACTTGTATCGTCCGCTAAAAAGAATAGAGTCGAACTAAGATGATACAAGGTGAATATTGTTAGTGCAGATAATGATCAAAAGGGTGACAAGGATGGATCCCTGAGGCACTCTTGTTATTAGGGGAGTAGAACATTCATCCTCAAAAGAGACATACTTTCTGTAAGGTAACTTTTGAAACAGGCCTGCGGGGTACCAGTAATCCCACAATATTTTAATTTGTGGAACAGAATTAGGTCGTCTAAAGTGTCAAAGGTCTAAATAGACACTGATTTGTATTTTTCAAGAATCAAAAAAAAAAAAAAAAAAAAAGAAAACTCTTCTTGATGAATTCTGCAGCAGTAGTCTGTGTAGAATGAGAACTTTTAAAGCTATGTCTGAGTTTGTCTATAATAGGTGTGAGATCATCTAAAGAACAGTGAATATTTTCATTTCAGTCCCTCAGTGGCCGGTAGATGTTGCAGAGAGTTATTGCCTGTTTTAATCCCTTCCATGGATATATATAAATTGGCCTGCCAAAAGAGGGCTAGGTGAATAGAAATCTCGAATAATGAATTGAAAGCTACCATGTAAATATGTCATCAGGCCACCATCGGAGCTACATGTAGCACCGAGAGGGATGGACGTATAGTTTTCAATTTCAAACAGTGAAAAATTTGGAACATCATTTTCCAACCACGTTTCCGGCAAACAGATGGCGCTAAAAACAAACCATGACAAGCTAAGTTACCGATTAATGTTTTAAATTTGTTAAACTTGGGGTTTATACTTTGAATGTTGTGACCTCAAACTGCAAAAATCCGGAGAATGTGATTTTACATAATGGGCAAGGTTGTCCACTTGTGTATATGGTGAGTCATATGTTATAGAAATTGCATTATCTAGGTCGTCGGGATTAAACAGTAATTCATCTAGATTATTTATCGTCACTCCCTCATAAGTGCGGAGAATTTCAGTTTCTAACTTTCTTTCGTCCATAATGTTTTATATATATATATATATATATATATATATATATTAATGACATGCTGAAAGTGGTATCAACAAATGATAATGATGTAAGTATAGGTGATGAACCCTACAGTATTTTTGGAAATGCAGACAATGTACCTGTTAGGTTCCACTGTTAAGAATTGCAATTTTCTATTGACGTGTGTGTAAACTATGCACAGGAGTGGCAGTTTAATTTTAATACAAAGAAGTCCAAGTGTATCATAATAGGTCCAAACTAGCTAGAGATGCTTAAACATATTTGTAGAACAATGTTTGTGTTCCTATTTTAACGTATGGTATTGATATTTGTAACACAACAGCTGCTAGTCTAAATAAGGTAGAGTCTACGCAACGAACAGTGGTGAAACAATTTCTTGGGATCAGTGAGCGATCTCATTCACTCATCTCTGCTTAAAGCACTTGGCATTTCAACAATCTCAGATGTGATATCGACAAAAACTGTGTCATCTTTTCAAAAAATTTAGAAGGTGGAATCCCCTGTTCTTCAGTAATCTTCTTATAGGATGGCTGAATATATAGTCACTGGTCATGTAACTAAAGGTACAATGTTAGACAAAATCATTCAGCGTTGTCTTTTGCCTGTAAAGACAGACTTCTTTTGGAGCTCAGCCGGACCAATGCCTGCAGCTATTGTGGCTGCAGGCGATTGTCTTGTTGACGCCTTGAAGTATTCAGTTGCACATGAAAACTTCTTTAAACCTTGGTTAGGTGAACACATTTTAATAGTGCTTCTTACTAGGTGCTGTTCATTATTTTGTACACAAAATTGGGTGCTAAGCATCAAATGGCTGCTGTCTGTGGCCAGATGGAGTTTGGACTGGCTGTACATCAGTGCTGCAGTGGCTTCCCTGTTCTGTGAGAGGCTTTGCCCTAGAGACAGCATATGCGGTGCATGCAGGCTGTTGTTGCACCGCTGTGTGGTTGTTCCATACCCGCCTAATCACATGCAGTGGTAACTTGGAGTGTATAATGATATGATTATGCTTTATTATGTTGTGTATATATTTTTATGAGACAATTTTTATCTGGATCATGTATATTTTATTTGTATGTATTTCTCCATTCCCTTAGGTTAATAAAGTCAATCAATCAATCAAATCAATCAATCAATCAATCAGTCACCTTTTTCCTGTATTCTTGTAGTAAAACTAGTCTTTGATAATTAGCATCTTTTGATGTTGGTTGTCTGGTTGAAAACAGCAATCGTTGAAACAACTCATAGGTAGAATCTTCATTTTGTGCTTCTTGAAAAATATCTTGAAAATCCTGTTGCTGTTTCTGCTTAACTTTCTCTTTATTCAACTCATCTGATTCTAATGCCGTTCTGTCTATTACATCATCTTGTGCTGAAAAAAGGTCTGTCCTGACATATTTCTTTCCTTTAATGTACTCTATTTCACCAATTGTGCTAGTAGACAGCCCACATTTGCATTTTTTTTGTGATCCTTGTATGCTGTGAATTCTGCTCCCCATAAATATGGTCAGAGTTTTGAAACACAGTAAGCAACTGCATAGGCACCTTTTCAATGGTAGCCCATTTCCATTGGGTTTCTATAAACTCATGTGCAATATATTGAAAACTCTTTCTGCTCCTTTTCAATCATCTTGTGCAAAGATTCCACCTACAGTATGCCACAAGCATCTCTATAAAGCTCTTATGGTTTATTGACCTATGGGTATGCCATGACTTCACATGATTGTAAAAAAATCTTTCAACTGTTGAAAACTGTGTTCCTGTGCTTCACCCAAGGTTGATTTTTTATTTCATTTTTTTTTTCGCTAATTGATAAAATGGTGCTGCTATCTCAGCATTATTTGGAACTGTTTTGAAATTGTCATAACGCATTCCAAAAAATGATCTGACTCCTTTCAAAGTAGTAAGTGCATCCATTTTAACAATAGCATCCATTTCTTCTGTAATTTAATACCATCTTGATTCATAATGTACCAAGGATTTCGAAGGCTGTTTTTTGCAAAGGAACACTTGAATAGTTTACTTTGAGCCCAGCATCTCGCAATCTTTGGAATACCTCTTCCAAATCGTTTCCATGTATCACCTTATCTCTACCACAGATAACAATGTCATATAGGTACAAAAAAACACATTTCCCGATGAATCCCGATAAGACTTTGTCCATGATTCTTTGAAATATAGTTGGAACATTAGCGAAAACACAAAGCATTCTAAGGAATTCCTGCAATTCCTTGTGACAAATGAAAGCAATTTTGAAATAGCTTCAGGACAAACCGGAATTTTCAAGTAGCCACTCTTTGCATCTAGAATAATATAAATCCCAGCACATCTAACCTGGTCAAAGATATCTTGAAACAGTGGCAAAGAGTCGTTATCTTTCTTTGTAATGTCATTCAGCTTCCGGTACTCTATACAAAACAGGTCAATCCATGCAGTTTTTGGCACCAAGGTCCCTGGTGAGGCCAATGGGCTTGACCTTGGATGATTAATTCCATCTTTTAACATCTTGTCCCCTTCTTCTTCAATAACCTACCATTTGGCCAAAGGTGTCTTGTAAGCTCCTTGCTTTATAGAAGAGTGTCCTTGAGTATCTATCATCACAGGGTCCAGATCACAAAATTAACGTGGGTCTGTTATTCTACTAAATACATCATTGTATTTTTCGAAGACCTTAGCAATAGCACAATATCCTATATACCTATCGGTTTTTACTACAGCTGGCTACTTGTGTACGCTCTTATTTGCAATACTCACACCACAGTCTCCAGGTTTTTTAATGGCCAATCCTTCTAAACAATATCAATATCTGCCTTGGATAATTTACAATCTCTTGTCGTTTTTGGCCCAAAATGTCAAAACATATTTGAACAAAATGTTAAACTTTACAACTGAAACCCTGCAATAGATGGACATGAATGAAGAAGTGTGGACTGTCCAATACATTGACACAACTTGTCAAAACATATTTGCTGCAGCAAGGTAACACTAGCTCCAGTACCTAGGCATGACTTCCACTTAAGTCCAGATTAGGTTAATGCAATGTCCCACCTTTTTCCAGTATGGCCTGCTGCAGCTCCTAGTTTAAAGACTGATGAGCTATTGGTCTCTGGATAGTTTTCTGCTGACCTTCCTTCTTTTTCCTATAGTCAGCAGCTCTGTGTCCCACTTTCACACAGAGGAAACATTTCCCCTTAATGTTTCTTTGTGGTGGCATCACTTGGCATGGTATGTTGTGTGGACCCTTCAGTTGAGTGTCCAGTTTGCCCACTCTAGCAGCCAACTTCGCTTGTGCTTTTACACAGCCCTAAAATACCTCAAGAACCACCTTCATCCCATCCTCCAGTATCCATATTTTCATTGGCTCTTCATTTAATTTTTTTGCTCATGCACTCCGAACATCCCAAACCCTGCTTCGTTTCATTCAGTATAATTCTTCATTTCAATTGAGATTCTACAATTGACGTTTTCACCAATTAAGTATTATTCAATGGTTTAGTATCAGCACCAATAATTGTCCTTTCTGCATCCATGCTTTAGTGTCTCAGATAGGCACGCTGGGCAGCTTCTCTAAATTTTCTGCTTGAATGTCGCAAGTGTTCATTTTCAGTCTGAGCAATTTTATCAAGTTCATTTTTCAATCTTTCATCCTAATTTACCAACAAGAATGCTTTCACTGGTGTATGCTTTTAAATCAGCCCAGTCCATAGCTCTGCAAAAAGGATAAAGTGAAAGAAATTCTTCAACTTCCTTTCTCAGTGATCCTGTGATAGTCCTAGTTACAACGTTAATCATAGTTCCAGGTTAGTCTGGCACGTACGGTCCACTCATATCAATTTCATCTATCCACTCCAAAACATCGGCAGCTACCTGGCCATCACATTTTTGTATGGTTTTGATAATAGATTTTAATTTTTCCGTCATTGTTTAATCAATATGCTGAGCTCCCATACCTTGATTTAGGTCCTGCATCATGTTGGCGATGCCCTCTGAGAGAAATATAAGCTGGTCTGGATTCATGATGACTATTGTTGTGGATCGTTAAGTTGTCATATTCAATGTCAGGTGGCATTCAACAGGTCCTGTTCCCTTGTCTGTTGTGCTTGAAGTTTAGTCAACTTTGCCTTCAGTATATATACTAACCTTACAAGGTTCCACTTCTGTCCTCCTAACAGTCTGTGTCTTTCTTATCTCACGTCTTCTCTCAGCTGGCCATAGGTTTCTTGCTGCTACTGCTGATTCCACAATTCTCATTGAAGCACGGTCCTTGTTTGAGTGGCCTGTTAAGATGTACTGAGTTCTAATTCTGAACTACAATCTATTTCAATGTAGTTCGGGTCTTGTTCAGGCATTGGTTGATCAGAAGCATCAAGGTGAAGAATCCTGGCAAGCTGACCAATTATGTAAACGACCCAGTCTACTTTGGGAAATTTATCTGACTGCTTTTTGATGGTAAAAGATGGACTAGATGGCTAACTTAGGTAGACTTGTCTGCAATGATAACACCCTCTCCAGGCCCTTGTTCAATCCAATTCCAATCTTTACTTTTTCTTGCCTTGATACATGTGGCTGATCAATCAAGCTGCAGGCTGTGTTTCTCTTTTTGAGATATCTCTCGTTCTAGTTGAATGAACAAACCCTGCCAAGCACGGCAAAGGTCCTATTGACTGATGGGGTCTAACTTATAGCTAAAAACTCATTCATTTATTCATGCTACACCTATGAAAATACTCTCAGAACAGCTACAAAGCGCTGGCAACATATCATTTATATTCTCTTTGGGCTCTTCAGAGGTTCCAGCAAAATATGGAGCATTTCTAACTTATATCAGATAAATTCAAATACCCAAGGATTGTTAGTGAAATTGCAGGCCACCCTTGAGACATACCATCAAAATGATTATTATATATTTTTTGTTTCTTTATTTTTTTCATTTGTTTAGCTGTTTATTTATTATATTATTTACTTACCTACTGAATTTTTTATTTATAATTTGACGTTTTTGCAAATTTACAAATGTTGAGTTGTTAGTTTTGAAATGAGAAAAAGGAGACAAAAACTATTTTAATATAGAGAAATGGTACACCAACACCCTGCCCCACTATAAGCATAAAAAAAAATCGAAGGGAAGGCAAAAGTCACAGTGCAAAAACACAGCATTACATGCTCTAAATTTCAGATAAATACAAGCCTAAAAATGAAATTCAGAAGCTTTCGAAACTCGAATAATAGTAACTGTTAAGTTCTGTGTTGAATACATTCTTCATTGGATACTCTGACAGATCATGTTTTTGGATAGGCTATATTCCAAGATTATGTGTAACCAGTCATGACCTTTTTTTAATTCACTATGGCTGTCTGGTGACAGATTACCATTGTTGTCTGCACTAATATTGAAATAAAGGGAATGAGGATATTGATTGAAGGCATGTTGGTAGCATCAAGTATATGATCACTTTTTTAGAAGCAAGCTGCATGCACTTTATGCAAATAATGTGTACAAGAAGACCAAGAATCAATCCTTTGGAGCTCCTGTTTTGAAAGATCGATAACCTGAAAATTTTGTACACTTTTAATGATGCAATAAAATGATGATCGGGTCGCTGATGCAAGATGATCAGCTCTGTTTGAAGATTTGGGGAATAAAGCAGCGCTATTTTTAGCAGTGACACGAACAAGTTCAAAGAAGATGAAGGGGAAATTTTCATCTATTCCTCTGCTGTTTATTTTAGGGAGGTTTGTTGTCTATCATGCTGAATTTAATCTTTGCATTGCCCCACAAACACGATCTTCAGTATCAGGGCAACCATATGGATTTTTTCTTTTGTGTGTGTGTGTGTGTATTTTTTGTGTTTTTGTTTTTGTTTTTTTGTTTTTGTTTTTTTTTTGTGTGCATTATCAGTCAATCTTTACAGTGGTCCATACATACTAAAATATGTGCGTGTGTTTTTTGTTTTGTTTTTTTGTTTTGTATTGTTTTTGCAGAGGTACCGCGAAATTTGTATAATTTTGGTGCTGTTTCTCAATATTTATACAGGAAACCATTTATTATGTTTTATATATGCAGGTGAGACTATGCCATGTTGCCATTTCACGGTAATTACGCACACTGAAAATGAAAGTTGATGTTTGCATGTGCTACACTGGGTGGACAAAGTCATATGCACGCATGTTTTTGTGGGTTTTCTCATCCGTAGAAGAAGAATGGTTAACAGTCTTTTTTTGCCTGGGTTGGTTTCAACTTATTTTAATTCCTTGAAAGAAAAAAAAAACGATTGGGGAGCACCCAATGTCTATATGAACTTCTCTCGTGAAAGAGGTATCAATGGAAACGTGCCTGAGTCTGCAGTTACAGACAACTACATCCTTGTATTCAACACCGACCTACTTTAAATAAAATGCACGAGTCGAGAAAGCAATCTCTGGTTTACTGCTGGGGTGCTAGTTATCCTCATTTTTTAATGTTGAATTGTACTCTTTTAGAGGGGGAGGGAGGTCATAAAAAAGAGTACTGTGTGTACGCCTGCGAAAATGATAAAAATGTTGAAGCAACCCTTGGGAAGTGTAGATAAGTACTCGAGTAATTTATTGGAATCAACAAAAATTATAGCTTTGTCATCAAACTTCAATGCAGATTTTTGAGTTGAACGCAATGATTTTAAACCATGGCTGCTCTTCTAAAATAACTTTAAAAACAAAATGGGTATGTAACTATTTGGATATGGTAGCAGTTTAGTTTGTCTGAAATAATTCCGATAATTAAGGTTTCATTTGTTATTAGGGTAAGTGGTTTCTACATTGAAGAGATAATACCTTTAAAAATTCTCATTGACAGATTGTCGTTGCTTATGGTTTTTTTATCTAAATTCGTTCAAGATTCAGGTAATTTCACAGAAATTTCCTAGGTCAAGGGTAAACACATGTTCAGATTAACTATTGATGCAGGAAAAATGGAACATTGACATATTTACATGACTTGCCAGTTCTGGGAGGTTACGTGGCATAAAATATTTTGAGGGTATTCAGCTATTCCTTTGTTTTTGGTAATTTTTCTTCTCATCGATCACGTAAAATGGAGGAAATTTGCTTGTGTATTCATATCCAAAATGGTTTCAACAAATTAATACTTTGAATGTTCATATCAAGGACAGTGCAATTTGGTGTATGTTATTTTTTCAGTAGGGCGCAAGATTGCCAGTGCACATGTAAGGGGACTGAGACGTCATTAAAATAACATTGTCTAAATCATCCAGATGAAATCACGGCAATTGGGTCTATTACCTCCAACAAAATATTCTCAAATGTTACCTTCTAATGAATTGGTTGTCAGGCATAAAGATAAAGTTGAAAGTATCAAACGTAAGTATATGCACATGACAAATATAAGTTATGCAGGGACAAGCAACCTGCCAACATTGAATACTGAAAAGAACTGCAACAAAACCATATGGTGAAAATACATAGAAAACGAAAGGAAAAAGACAGTCATCATGAGAGTATGTATGTGTGACAAGGGAACACGCAAAGTGATATGAAGGAGCCAGTCCCAGGAAAAGTACAACCTCGGTAGAGTACAGGAGTGTGGAAAACCCCCAGGAATGCTGCATATCAGTATATATTTATACGAACTGTTACGACTTGCCATCATAAAGGGGTCCTCTGTTCGAACAAAACAAGTTCAGAATTTGCTATATGGAACATGATTGTCCTAGGGGAGTGTCGAATAAGAAAAAAAGGTCTGTAATTTGTCACGTTCCTACATTTGATCACTATCTTCTCAATTCCACTTGAAAGCTGTGCCAAGGTCAAGTACTAAAAATGCAATCATTATGTCCTTCTAAGTTACTTTGTATGGGTAAACTCTGTTTTGCCCCTGAACATCTATTTGCACATGAGGTCACTTCTGCTATTTTACCTTGAATTTTCATTTCATTTCATTTCATTTATTATTTTATTTTATTTTATTTTTATTTTTATATATATATATATATATATATATATATATATATATATATATATATATATATATATATATATATATATATATATATATATATATATATATGTATATATTTTTTTTTTTTTTTGAAGTTTGTTGTATCTGTGATCCATGATATCATTCTTCACTCTTCAAGTAAGGGGCAGTATTTCAGGACATCGGGATGTTTTACACAGGTGTCTTTAAATATTTTTCATGCCAGACACCACCTTGTGGCACTGGTCGAAGTCCACAAAAGTTATTATATTACCAGCACCTTTGAGTTGGCACAGGCGAGGACATCCTGCAATGTGAGTATGATCCGAATTAGGAATTAGGGATGGAGATTGATTTTTTTCGGGGGTTGCGGATGGGAAGGCAGTTTATGTATTTATTTATTTACTTACTTACGTACTTATTTGCTTACTTACTTACTTGCTTGTTTGTCTCTTTGTTTGTTTGTTTGTTTATTTGTTTGTCTGTTTGTTCGTTCGTTCGTTCGTCCGTTGGTTTGTTTGTTTGTTTGTTTGTCTGACCGTCTGTTTCCTGTATTTTGCAAAATTGGTATAGTTCTCTTTTTCTCTTTAGTGACTTCTGATATTCGCCAGAATAAGCATTTTTTACTGTGCATGTCGTTATCAATGGTCTTATGGCTTGTGCAGTGGACAATATACACTGTCTTGCGGTTAACACCTGCCAGAAAAGGTCAGTGATAGTTTCAACTTGATCATTGCAATCCTGTATCACGTTCTCCA
The DNA here is from genome assembly GCA_964020975.1 of Hermodice carunculata. NCBI lineage: Eukaryota > Metazoa > Annelida > Polychaeta > Eunicida > Amphinomidae > Hermodice > Hermodice carunculata. The sequence continues at coordinate 14,006,536 of OZ026621.1, forward strand.
ATTCACAAAAGTGTTTCTACATAATGATAAATGGCCATCAGCATTGTCCGGTTTGCTTTTGATTTCACCTACCTGGCCTTTGACCACTACATGAACTGCATCAAGCAGTCGACATATAAAGTTTTCAGGATTGTCCTAACGTCTTTTCACTCATTGTATTGAATTCGGGTTTCATTGTGTTGATTTTTGGGTTTCATTGGATTTACATTAAAGTGACCTCAGGGTGCAAAGAGTCAAACATTATAAAGTAAGTGATCATATATTAGTTTCACTAATTTTTAATTGATAAATACAACAAAGAATGCATAATGCCTGTCTGTTTGCATGTTAATTGATTTTAAAATGCATATGATACATTGTAGTATGAAAGTAAATTGCACACGCTACTCCTATATGATACTAATGGAAATTATTCCAGTGTTGTGGACTTGTGAAGAAATGCATGTTTAATTGAAATTTTCCACTGGTCTCTCTAGTAAAATCAAGCTTTGTACGTATGCAAGATGTGTTCTCCTCATCAGCCTGTCTCACCTTTATATGAATGCCCCCCTATAGTACCAGACAAAATATTGCTGCCCCTTCCATTTATATGATAAAGAGATTGACTGTGTGAGGATAAAGTGGATTTACTACCTGAAAGTCAACAAAGAGTACAAGGATGTCTTGACCTTTTATATATTAATTGGATAAAGTATAGTTCAATCGTGAGATACAAATCGTCAAAATTCTTATTTTAAGAAGCAAGCAGGAGGCCAAAACAAGAATTTGTATTCAAAATTAACGGGTTTTTTTAAGAGGGCGAATATTTGTTGGTGTGTTTGAATTCCGATAAATACAAATGCATATTTTAGTCTTACTGTAAAATATGTGTATGAAAAAAACATCAAAACCACAACAAAACTGAACTGAATAATTTGAACCATAAATTTTGTTCAATGTACTTCTAGCTCCTGTGAAGTACAAGGACCATATTGTCCTAGCGCTGAGAAATGTTTTACCCGTTGTATTTCCACCCTTTATTATCATCTTTTCGAAAAAACATGCTTCTTCATTTTGTTAACGTGTCAACCAAGGAAGCATGTAATTTGTTTTAAACGAACCTGGTGGGTATACTATCACGCTGGATATCTTTCACACAAACGTCTACATGTTGGTTCAGACTCCTTAAACCCAATCGTGACCAATTATTGTGTGATTGCTGTTTGACCAATATCGATTGCCTCGATTCTTGTCAACCTACGTTGTTACAAGTACTGAGAAACTTCTTTCAAATATTAGGTTTTAATATTATGTAGCATATTCTTGGTTATAATTAATGTCATGATTCACCAAAGATTTTTACAAAATGCGCAGTTTTTTTGCATACCAGTGGAATGATGATAGCTTTTGTCATAGTGAGCTCGACAAAACGTAAGAACCATTTCAGTTCAAAAACCAAATTTATCCCGAACCATATGTATCTCCTACGAAACACTTTGAAATTGGGCATAAGCATATTCGATTTCGTATCATAATCCAAAAAAAGAAACCAGCGGACACAGATGACTAATTGAATAAATTTAAAAAATTAAAAAATGTGAGACATCTGGAAAAAGCATTAGACGAATTCAATATTAGGCCTAGATCTGATGCAATGTACAGTACAGAATACGATCACTTTAATAAATACAGTTTTTTTTTTCATTCCCTTTGCTTCCTGTCCTGTCCTTTCCTCTATGAGCATCACATGTTTCCAGCACAGCTTGCAATGAAATATTTTTAAAAAGGCCCCACCAGTCTCCTCATTAAGCACATATGTTGGGTTTAACATTCCAAAGGCAACAGGAAGCATCCCCTTCTGATCTTGGAGGAGAAATGTGATTCACAGAAAATATGACTGGTCAGCATATTACGCTACTAAAAATACGTTTAAAGGGTACGGGAACCTATTAACGTTTAGTTGATATTTCAGTACAATTGTAACTTTCATACCTGTTCCACTGTGGTCACTGCTAGGACCAGTGCCGACCGTCTTTGTTTTCCCGATGTGCCTGCAATCATACACAAAGGTATCATGGCAAATAGACCGGCTCAGGATATGGCTTATGTCACTGGTTACCACCAGAGGTGCTCTGATGCATTGCTCAAAAATTGCTGGGATCAGCAAGAGAAAAGCACATTAATCATTTACAGCTAGCTGCATATAATCTTTGCTTCAATTTTTATGAGGTGAAATGGGGATACCTACCTTTGCTCCTAAAAAGAAAGAAAATGGAAGCGTAGGTACTATTTTGCGAGGTTTTATCCTAAGATAGTTAAAATGTGTAGCTCCTCTTCGCTCCTCTTTACTATGTAAGGGTCCAACATCTCTGTTTGTATAGAACTACTTATATTTATAGCCGTGCATTAGAGTGGTTTAGTCAAAATTGTACTGCAACCTTTTTTTTTTTTTTTTTTTTTTTTTTTTTAGATTTTTTTTTATAATTCTGAATTAAAAAAGGATATTTGCTTTAATATTGGAGTGTCGATATCTTAGCAAGATTAAATGTCTTTAGGCATTTGCAGGGTCATACCGCCTGGATGACACTATGCATTTAAGGTTATATAAATCTTTGCAATGTCATAATGCAATGAATATAATATCCAACAGTAAAAGTTTGAAATGCATGCCTGACACTTTTTGCATTTCAGTTTGGATTCGTAATGGCAGCATACAGTCTACCCTAACAGCCATCATTTACCGCTAGCACCTTTTGATCACTTTTCCTTATGCCAAGTTGACTCATATGCAGAAGACACTATGCTCATTTGTGATGTGACCCAGTGCTTGGCCAGTGACGTATAGATATTGCATATATTGTAAAGAAAACACAATGACCTTCGCAATTCGTCTTTTTCCATAATTATGAAACACTGAATTCAGTATGAAATAAAATACATATCAGTACTCTGTAGACAGTCATAATCATGGACAATATTCATTTTGCATTTGTAAAAGGTAACATGGTATTAAGCAGACTGTACCCGCATGCCGCCTGTATCAGTGCATGGTAAATTCAGGGTAATTCGCCATCATCATATTACGCTCTGCCATATTTAGTGGCTGACAGTGGCTTACAGTGGATGTGAGCAATTAAGTGGACTCCTTTCATTTGTATTGACCTTGGCACCTTTAATCTGTCTGCTCAGGCCAATATTACGGACATATTAAATCAAAATGTGCACGTGTTCACTCATAACAGGTCGGATATCTTCTTGTTTCCCCTATATCTTGAAAGTAGCTCAACATGAAAAATTGAAACTTTCTCATCACAATATAAAATATTTATATCTCACCTAGTCCATTGAAAATCTGCTTCCAAATCATGTGTAAATCCACATATATCGATGTCAAAGTTGCAGTGAAATGATCCATTAGGACCCATCATTGGTATGGTAGCTGCAAAGTAAATAATATTTTGTCCAAAACCAAAACTATTCTTTCCAATTAATTATTTTAAATTAATCTCATTTACTGCAATATATGTATTACGGGGATGTTTTTGCCATTTAACGTCATTTTGTATGCATAAGACGATACTGACATGTTACAGATGTACTGCATGATGGCATGGTATCTATATATGTAAGTAACTGAAAAAGTGAAAATACTCTGTAATGTAAATCGCCTTATATATTCACATCAAACTAATCTATCAGCAGTTTTCCATTTTATCCATCTAGATTCCCCAAAGAGGGTTCTTGTGGATTTACATTGGTATATCGATATGATAATGCTTTAGTGTGATATGGTTAAATACCAGCAACTGAAAAGTGCAAACCAAAATGTCCAAAATAAGCATCTTTGGAACCTTTAAACCCACATATCTGCGGACATTGAACTGCTTGTATGACAATGTAAACTAGATATTTCAGCATATAGTAACCAGCAGAGAGAGTCCAAGAGCATTGTTGCTTTTACCTGGATAAAGCCAGCAGATATACCGACAGAAACTGCACTGCAGAAGAACATTTTTGCAACAATGGTTATTTGTGTTAATGCATATGCATTGCTAAAAGCATCACGCATAGAGAAAGGCAAGGCTTCCAAATTTCCCAGAATTACCTGTATGGTTGATATTTTTCTCACCCGGCTTGTGTGTATAGTAGTAGTAGTAGTAGTAATAATAATAATAATAATAATAATAATAATAATAATAATAATAATAATAATAATAATAATAATAACAATAATAATAATAACAGTAATGATGATGATGATGATGATGATGATGATGATGATGATGATGATGATGATGATGATGATGATGATGATGATGATGATGATGATGATGATGATGATGATGATGATGATGATGATGATGATGATGATGATGATGATGGTGACAACAATACATAATCACCCAGCAAATTAGTTTTAGGTACAAGATGAAGATGCTCTTTTTTCTGAAATGGACCACAATCTCACCTTTCAATACCGGGGGAAAAACTTGAAGTATGTATTTATAAATGTTTCAAGGTAGCTATACACCAAGCATACCTCATAGCCTAGACAAATTCAATATTAATGTAGACCTACAATATTGACACGTAATGGTCTTACAAACTTATATGTACATGGCAAAAGCTGCCATCAAATTGTCAAATTCTTTACGTTGCGATCACTTGTAAGATCCCTACCAAATTAGCACATGTGATTAAATCAAGCTTCAAAACTAAAATGACGCACATTGTGAAGAAATCATCTCTATTACATTGGTCCGTAATTTGAAAACAAGAAATACACTCCAAACATCACAACAAATAGAAAGGCCATCAATACCATGTGTTGACAAAGTTCTTAAAGTACCAAGAAAAGTTCCTATGCAAATTACAACAATCGGCAAAGTCACTTGTGAGAAGGATGTTATGTCTTATACTGAAAACAAAATTCAGGGAAAAACCCAAAACACGTAAGTCTGATATTTTGAATTCAACCAGTAGCGACCCATTCAAGTACCCCACCAGTAGAGTTTTGAAGAATCTGGTTAATGGTTCTGGAGACGACGTCAGACACGTGAATACTATTGTCATCTGCATTGATCTCCATAGTAGTCAGTGGGATTTCATATATCATACATCAACCGCCGACAGCTCAAAATATTAAAAATCAGAAAAATCGGAAAATGTCACCAAAACGACCTAGTGGAAAGTTTTTTATCCGTTCACAACTTACATTTTCTCAAAATATCAGCATAACCAATTGACTTTTTTTGTAGAAGGCAATAATACCAAGGGAACCAAAAACACAAATATAGAACAAAACATTGCAGCCCCATCGATTCAAGATGTTTAGTAATTTAGGTCTAGCGGTACCTCGAGGTGGTCCTGTGCAGCATCAAAGCAATTCGTCATACAGTTTTGGAGATTCATTTCTTTGCAAACAAAATGAGTACAATATTATTTGATGATGATGATGATGATGATGATGATGATGATGATGATGATGATGATGATGATGATGATGATGATGATGATGATGATGATGATGATGTTTTTGTGTGTGTGTGTGTGTGTGTGTGTGTGTGTGTGTGTACACAATTCGCTGGAACCTGACTATTTTCTTAGGAAGGACTAAGCCAAGATAGGTCCCCTTTTTGTTTGAAGCATAGCCAAACAATTGTTCTTGATAAGTTGGAAATGTAGATGTAAACAGACGACATATGATTGACTATGAACTCAAATTGATTGGCAAGTGAACTAAACGTAACAAAATATTGAAAAATTCAAATAGTAATGGAGCCTGCCCATTTAATCAAAATTGGTAGAGACTTACATAAGGTACATCTCCTAAACAGTTTAAATGGTTCTGACTAACACTTCTGGAGACGAAATTGCAGCAAAAACAATGAAAACAAAACGCCTTAGGGTTCAAAAAAAGTGTCCTTATGCCTCTTTGCAGTAAAAGGGGTGATCTGGTTTGGTTCAATTTCTTGACCCACAGCCTTTCATTCCCATGGTGCATATCTGTGACACCTACCAACCCACGCTATTTGCGGTCAGGTGTAAAATGGCCCAGCAAAACCCGTTACATTACAATGATCCTAAAAGTCCTGAAACTTCGATCCTGTATATGACGAAGAATTTTGCATTCATCATATAATCTACCTAAAGTACATGTATTGTCATCCAGCAATTACGCCCTGGTGTGATAAAATGAAAGTTTAAAGCTTATTTGACAATATATATATATATATATATATATATATATATAATATATATATATATATATATATATATATATATATATATATATATATATATATATATATATATATATATATATATATATATATATAATATATATATATATATATATATATATATATATATATATATATATATTTATATATATATATATATATATATATATATATATATATATATATATATATATATATATATATATATATATATATATATATATATATAGTGGTTTAATTTATACCCGTTTTAATCCTAAAGGTGAGGATCAGGGAAAGAGGCCGCAAGATGTAGGCAGTCAACCATAAACAAGATGGACAGCACCATCGTTAGGTGAATTTAGAACTAACCCAGATCTGCCCTATAGGCCTAGCGGTTGTGGAGAAGAGTTTTCTAAGATATCGCCAAATCAAAACCATTCCAAAACAAAATCGTGAAACTGTGAAAACGAATGGAGCATGGCCATTTGAAGAAACTTGCTAGAGACCTACTCGTGCAATATCCCTACTAAGTTTGATGTGCATCTGATGAACAGTTTTTAAGTTGAAAATGTAAGTTGTGAGCAGAAAATGGAAAGGGGGAAAACTAACCATCCTGAGCGCAGCTGATTCACAAGTCAGCCAAGCTTATCCTATATTGGCTACACAAAGTTCGTTAGTCCAACAAAACAATTAATTATTTCGGTCTTTATTTCCTGAGTATTTTTGATTCGTTTTATGCACGTATGTTCCGAATCCATGTTGACTGTAATTGGGGAAGATCATGCAGATTTTTATTGGGTAAGCGTGTGTTTTTTGTTATTAAGAAACGTGTCTTCCATGGCTACTTTGCATATCATGTCCGCAGAGTCACTTTTCATCTATCTCATTTATAAATATGCACATAAGCTTTTCCAATCATCTGTCATTTTTGCTGTGTCTGATGCACAATAATAGAGATGGCTGACGTGATGGCGAAATACGATCTCAAGATGTCAGTAAAACTGACCATGAACATTAAACAACCACTGTTTTATCTTATCATTATTTTTTTTTCTAAAAGGGAGGTTTTGCGTGCTGAGCTCATTCATAAAATTATCTACAGGCTTTATGATCAGCCTAACACATACCTTCACATTAAAGATATGATAACATGTGTAGTCAGTAAGCATATTCCTTTCACAGATCACGTGCACTTACCCAATATCTCAGTATGGCAGTTATACCAAAGTGACCATACATACATACATAACTTCATACATACATACATACATACATATATACATACATACATACATACATACATGCATACACACACATACATACATGTTTACACACACATACATACATGCATACATACACACATACATACATACATACATACATACATACATACATACAAGGTGTGTTCGAAAAATTGGGTGAACAATTTGAATACCTGAAATTCTGTTTTTGAGCGAAGGTTGAAGCAATAATACCACAACCTGTGGCAAAAGTGATACAGTTGGTTTTAATTGTGTTAACACCATGTTTCCTGTTTTAACTCTTCTCCATTGGCCAAGTTATAGAAAGCGTATCAGCAGTCTGCAAAATACATAATGGAGACACATATTTGCATTCTTGTAAAACACGTGTCCACACTTCCATAGAATAAATTCTTCAGCTAGTTTTGACATCACACATTTTCAGTGTGAATTACTTAAGTGAAAATAGAGAAGCTGCATCTTTTAGTGTATTTTAGTGCAAAATGGGGATATAGTATTGTCTAAACTTACATTTATTTTTCCGTCCCATAGCACGTTTTGCTTTTTGACATAATTTTCAAGCAGCATGTAAATTTTCAATAGCAGTATGCTCACTTCTTTATTCTCAGTTAAGAACATTTTCCTAAAGAAATTGTCATGAAAAGTGTGGCCTTAACACTGTGGTCAAATAGGGCAAGGCTTTCTCCTTAACACTTCATGCAAAACGTTACGCATTTGTATACTTGACACCTACCTCATGTCAGGAAAAATTATACATATAATGCCGTTTTATATATTTATTTGCAGAACAGAATTACATACATTGTATTATAATAAAGATATGGTTGAATGTAAGAGCTTGGTGTACTTTAATTAATTTCCAACACAACTGTAGTATTTCTTTCATCATTGTGCGATGAAATCTTGGGACGTATCTTACTCCCAAAATACTAACACGTTTGCACATGATCATATACAACTTTTCTGTGAGCACTAAATTCTGAAATGATAATTGGATAATGTGCTGGTATTTGATTCTTTTCATGGCATGGTTTAACTAACGCTACGGACGTTTTCAATATTTTGTTATTTGATTAGTACAAAGATTCGATAAAATATTGAGACCTTTTAGCAACAATTTTATATGTTTGAGGTGTACAGCTGTCTGTTCGAACGTACAAGCTACATGCTTGTGAAAATTTATCTGTTTGGTGTTCGTCCACATCAACTGATGTACCTTAAATCGATTGGCTATGCAATTTTGAAGATATTTCGACATAATGCACTATGAAGGACGATATCACGATTTATTTACACGAGATGGCGTTATATTTTCATCCTACATAACATTACAGCTCTACAGATTACTACGGGCAATATTGCATATGTTTATGGTCTTATTTTAAATCCCTGGAAACAATACAAATGCTTACGAACTGCTTATATTTACGCACAGTCCTGTGGGCATAATGGAGCTCTTGCAACTTGTATATATCTCAACTCAATTGTATGACTGTTCTGCCACTCCCATTACTTCAATTATCTCACACTTTTATTGTGTTAAACTTTGTAAAAACATGACTATTAAGTGAATGGGACACTACTGTCAGCATATAAATGCTACACTTTCTATAGCATACTTTTCTAATGAACCAGATAATTGAATATGATGTATCACCATGGTAATTATGATAAATATTGTTGTAAATGTAACCACCAAAAACCTCTTTTGCGTACAAACAGCACAGGTTCTCCACCTTGTATAAAAGCGAAGCAGCATACTTTATCAAAAGGAGAAGCAAAGGCGAGAGGTAGAGATACTTTACAAATCTTTCTTCATGGCTGTGCGGTTACGCCATGTAACTTACATAATGATGGAGTTTACGGAAAGGCAAATGTCAATGGTAGATTTTAGGATAATCTTTCAGCTTACATATGACTTGTGAAAAAAAAATCATAATTGTTACGCCCACCTGTAGGTAAAAAGCATACGTTTTCCCAATTTTGCTTTTTCTTTCTTTTTTTTTTTTTTGGTTTGATTTTGGGGGTCTTTTTTCAATAATGACTACAAGGTTTCCTAATCGACTCATGTCTATTTGATCAGAGCAGCATAATAAAAAGTGTGTCAGACGAACACAGAAATATATGATATATGCGAGGACCATGAGACATATATTGTTGCTATAATTTAGACATTTAACATATTTGTTCATTCCAGTTCTAGATTAACACTTTTAACAGGGTATAAAGGAATAATAGTCAACTTTTCTCCTACAAAATGGACAATTGTGTTGAAAGTGGACATAGCTGGCTTATTACAATTTACAACTCATTCAACATGTGGCCTAATATGGGCTCTTGTCTGATCAAGGGTGTCTTTTTAGCTACAGATAAGCGTAACATACCAAAATGACATAGCTTATTTACCGACCATTACCTAATCAGGTTTCAATTGCAGGTGTTAATCAAATTTCGTTATCTGAAATTACAACATAGCAAATTGACTCAAATGTACTCTTAAATGCAAAGGATATAATAGTTTAAGTCTGTCCTTGATACTATAATACAGGTTTCCATCTATTAAAAATAGAAATACTTACATTCCTGTGTTAAATACTTTATGTTTGACGGCATGAATCTAATCTATATATAGGATATCTAGGGTTTCTTGTCTTATAGAATTCATTTTATATTTTGTTTCAGTTGCAGAAACAATAAACCAAGGATAAACAGTGTGGTGCACGTCGGTACCATACCGCGTTCCATGTTTCTGAGTAATAATATCTTATTTTCCAGCTGAGCCACTACACTGTAGGATGATTTCAATGTAAAATTTCACATCTGTAATTGCTACTGTGGCTGCATGTAACATATATTCCCGCCATAATATTAGGCTGATGCGTCTAGGCTCAGTGAACCAGACTGTGGCATATTATTTGTGTACTGACTTAAATGCAAAATATACCAGAGTCGTTGTCTGAAGCGGTAAATAAGTTTACCCTCACTGTACATATTGTTTGAAGCAATGTATCATAGTTGTTTTTACTTGATATAGTACCACACGGTGCCAAATGCGTATGGCTAGTAGCCCCAAATAACTAACACGCAAAGGTAATTTGTTACATTTTTTCCACAACTGTTTCTGTCCATTGAACCCTGCTTTAATTTGGATCAATTTTCTGTCATGTTGGGCTCCACCTTCACCATTCGGGTGGCGCAATTCTACACATAAATCGTAATCAATGGGACTTATGATTGCTCCTCACTAAAGTGAATCCAGAAATAGCATGAAGGTCCTTTCTTTTCTTTACTTTATTACATTGTAATGGCATCACCAATGCTTGCACATCTGGTCCCATCAACGTGTATGCACTAATATATACCGACTGCAAACCTGATATTTTCTCCAATGAAAGTTTTAAAAAACGCCACAAATAAATTATTCACATTTGTTCTATGTAAATTCTGTTTGTAAAATTACCCAGTGGTATATATATGAAAACATTATCATACTGATAACCCAAGGATCTGCATGGAAGAGAAACACTCAGAGCAAGCAGGTTGTGTTGATCTTCACGCCGAATCAATGAGTTCTGACCATAAACATAAACTTTGCACACGACGCCTTTTATATGTCAAACGTACACAATTATGGGTCCTAAGGTTGCTGAATGATTAGGCTTCAGAGAGATTTTAATATTTGGCAATGCAAGCAAAATTGACACCCTCTTTGTCTAAAAACAAGAAACGTATGGTGAAAAAGAAAACATACCAAGACACAATGATGTTTGTAGCTGCATGGTGACCAAAGTCGACATATCGTATTCATTAGTACCACTTCTGTGGGTATGTGTAACATACGCATGCAATCATTTATTGTAGGCTGTCTCTTCCAAAGAAATTTTGACTATAAACGATGGTATGTTTTCATTCTTTTTATGGACTAAGCGGCTATAGGAATTACTATAGTCTTCAGTACAAAAATAATGTTTAGTTGAATGTTGTAAATATTCAAACACTAGTTGAAAACATATCTGTAGGGTCACCAATAAAAGGGCACTATCTACAAAAGAGCACAAATGCTTCAGCTTTATCCTAGCAGCCCACTCCACCCACATTAAAGTGGACTTTACGTCTAAATTGAAAAAAGGACCATCCACCACTGGAAATGTGCCTATTTCATCATATATTTTTAAATTCAGCATGAATAACTGACAATTTCATCGTGAATGAGCATGATATTGAAAACAAAATTACTCATACCCATGTGATAAAATTTACTTTTTGTTTATGCTGTGAGTTTAGTTCAATATAAGAACGAAAAAAATCATAAACAAAATCACTGCTGGCTTAACACTGAAACGTATTCTCCATTTTTTTTAAGGCTTCCAAAAATCACACTTCATGGTTTAAAAAAAGTTAAAGTTATATTAGCAATTATTTTATTGGGAATTCATAATGTATATTCTAACCCATGGCGGAATCCCTTCTCACCAACAGATTTTGTGAAATCACTTCTGTGACCAAATTAAAATGTAAGGACTGGAATTTATGCCCCTACCTCGAGGCTAGAAAATGGAAAATAGTCTCGGAGTGAAGGCAGGAAATTATGTCATTAAATTGATAACAAACATAGCATATAACTCTTACTTGAAATGTAAACAGAGCTTGCTCTTTACCCTTTTTTGTTTCGTAAAAAAACTTGTGTTGCTATATGTGTGTTAAGTCTAAGTTTCACAGCGAGGTATGTCTCGAAGAGAGCTGAGTGCTTGAGCGCCAGGAAAGTTTCATACATAAAGCAGACCCTGCTGACGAGGAAGCTTTTAAAACCGTCTTGAAAGTGAGGTCACTATAATGCTGAACCAGTGATAATATTTATAAATGTATAACATGAAGATAAAAAGATAAAACCAACGAAGACGCAGATTCAGATTCACACATATTTGTCCTTTTACAGCAGACGTATTTTATGCATATAATAAAAAAGTCTATACTAACTAAGGAGAATGCATTTATATATGCGTCTATAGTGGTTTGACAATAACACTGTCCCAAACATAATGGCTGAAAGCAAGGAATCCTTCGAGCAATACTCTGGGTCTATCGTCCTTGAGAGGCAATAGTAGAGAGACTATTACGTGCAATATCATGGTGAATTATTAGTGTAAGTCGACAACCTTCAAACTTTTCACATTTCCATGAACACGAACATGACCAGACATAGCAGCAAGCATTAAGTATCCATCAGGCAATGCATTGTTCATTAATATCTAAGGAGAATCAGATGCCATACAGAAAACATAGAAATAAATACTTCCATGTAAAATAGAAACAGACAACAAGTACAAAAAAAAAAAATGTAAGGGAAGCTGTACCGAGCAACCAGGAATCATCCAAGATTAAAAACCCTCTGTTCATCAAACAAGCCATATCAAAATCCACAAATTCAAGTTAGACATACCAATAACTTAATGGTATTTTTGTATACCAGTCAAAGAATGCGATATCCAGTATGAAGGAAAACATCTCTCTCTAGACTTGAGACAAGTAGCAGCAAAAGTTAGTAGTTCCAAACGAGGCTAGCAACCCTCAACTTTTCAGAAATAACTTGCTTCATACACGCATTGTAAAAACTCTCGTTTATAATCGTTATATTTATATGTTTACATCAATAATGTAGCATCTCAAATCCACTGGATATCTATGTAAAGCATTTTTTGCGTTTACCAGGAAATTTCAGAAACAATTGTATTCATTTCATTTTCGTATATTCCTGTCTCACCAGTTTTCGAAATAGAAGTAAATGACGGAATTCACAGTTGTCAAAACCAGGGCATACTCTAGCAAACACAATTAACCTTGACACAGACACCATAAGATGGCCAAGGTAGGATATTGATAACCATATGACGGCTATTTAATATATTGGATGCAAATCATAACGTTTGTGAGAAAATTAAAACTTCAATTCACTAATATCATGATGCATTTTTATGTTTAGAAATGAACAATGTGTGTTTTTCTCTGTAGTTTCTTTTAATTCCAAATCATCAGGGTATATTTGTGAAATATATTTTCGAAAGACAATATGTGAGGAACCGTTCATAATTGTCAGCATTTTCATGTATGTCCAAAATGACCATACAACCCCCCCCCCCCCCCCGTCTATGGCCATAATCAATATTTTTTTCTGGACGAAGTGCAAATACAGACACTCAACCTCGTACACTATGACCGAAGTGCTTGGACAGGGAATGGATACAGTTTTCCTTGTCAGGGCTTATGTAAGTAAATTTACTGTTGTATAAATATTTGCCCAAAAAACGGAACAAATAAAAAACAAAACTTTACTTTGATATTAATTTATTAAAATAAACGTATATTGGTATCATACAAGCTCTCCTGCTTTGATGGTTGGTGGGAAAAGGTTACAATGCAAAGTGATACCTGGTGGAAGGTTGAAAATATACAGGGCAACTGAAAACGTTGGGTGCAGAAAATCAAGCTTTCTTTAGGGTTGAAAGTTATGGTCATCTAGCCCTGCCCCCCCCCCCCGGCCTTTTTGGACATAGATGAAAATGTTGACAATCATGGACGGCCCTTTAATAATCGATGCTCAAAGTATTTTCCCCTGTGCCGACTTCCATTGGAGCATATCAGATTTTCATAAATCAAAAATGTTACATATTTCACAGCTCCGACGTACACTTTGCCACCACATGTCATCCTTCCAGCGTGCAATTTCCTTTCTTTTACCCATTCTATTTGTTATATATCACAGTGAACTGCTAAAGAGTTTAAAGCAAACTGGTTTTGGTTGTCATATTGGAAAAGAATTTATTGGAACAATCCGCTATGCTGATGACATTATTCTTTTTGCTCCAACCAGGGCTGCATTACAAAATATGATGTCTGTTTGTTAAAAGCTTTGCGCTGAATATCAAATTAAATTTAACTCTACAAAAAGTACAATTACAGCATTTCGTTGCAATGCCTGCCATGACAATTTCTCTTTTGAGAGTGGTGCTATACATCATATACAAGGTGATTTTCACTGAGGCGCACCGCTGGGTCACGATATTCCTAAAAAGCAAGTTCAGCAAGGCACTGGAGAATTTTTAAATAAACGTTATTTACTTATTGCTCAATGTGGACGTGCATCGTGAAGTGCCAGATACAGAATTTTCTAGTTCATCTGTCGCAAAGTTTCCACTGTAAGTAAGGAAAGCGTGTAGCAGGCATGTCTTTAATATTCCTCGTTACTCTCACAGCAAATATTTAAGTTAATGGTGTGAAGATTCGCCCGTAGAGTATCTGCTGCATTTAAGTATTTTTAAATTCCTTTGAAGATGCATTAGTAACCTTAACAAACATGTACAATTACGTAGCAAGCTAGCTGTTCAGGGAAGCAGATCACAAGTCTGCACCTCTTTGAATCTAATTTATCACGTGTATGGAATTCATAAGCAAAACGCTCAGTTTCTGGACACTTTTGACTTTGTAAGATTATATATTCAAATGCTACCTGACCTAATCGATCGAAGAGATCGAGAGGACTTTGCTTTTTTTCTCTTGTCAGGGGCTGCAAGATGTGATAGTAACACTGTGTACAGAATGACGATATATATCCCCTTTTTAGACATTTTAAACTCATCGTTCTGTTGTAAGCTGAACTGAAGCCCTAGCTTAAAGTAATATTTTTTCTTATTTTTACATTGTACTTTTTACTATATATATATATATATATATATATATTGTGTCTGTCACATAGGTTCACTAAAGCTTCAACGTAGCTCACTGGCAGCATGTCAATGCACTTAGCTAACATGATTCGAAATGCAGATCACTGGACGCAAACTGGAGTTTGATAGAGGAGGATTTTGGGATGGTATAAAACTGTTCTTTCCCGTATGAAGTACTCAGAGTGATACCATGTTCCACATCAAATATCTTCAGGTGGTGGACTGTTAGGGTTAGCCCTAAGCAAATACAACAGCTCTTGTTAAAATTAAATGGTTTCATAGGCCGAACAGAATTCCCATACTTAACCTCTAAATTTCGAAATATGATACCCACAGAAATGCTCTTTACTCATCAGGAGTATAAATTGTGCCAAGTGAAAATAACGACGGGATAATTGTTACAATTTTAAAAGGAGCATCCCGGGGCTTGTCAAATTGGTCTAGTTTGCAAAATTTAGGTATAGATATACTCCAGCTTCTAATTGTTATCGTATATACCTTGCCTTAAGTTGCTCTTTTCACCAGTGCGTACTTCAGGTGATTAATTCTTTGAGGAGCTAGAGTGACGCTTATATTCACATTGACTTAAGTTAAATGACACGGCTACATACCTGACAGAGTGGATGTCCATACAATGAGAAGTATTACAACATAGCTATACAAGCTGGAGAACAGTTCGTAACACCGTTTGGCTGCATTTGTAAATATTTAATTGTATAAAATAATGAAAACTTTCAGAATATTTTCCCGTGAGCCTACATAACTGTGAAGCACATCCATGGCCACATACACGTGGTGTATGGCTGCCACTTGTTTGATTATTTTACATTCACTTTCGTCCAAGAAATTCAAACGCAGGTTCTTAAAAATGGTAATTTCGTCCAAAGCGTTAAGTAAGCTCTTGAATTTCGTCCACAACATCTGAAAAGCTCTTCAAATTTTATCCAATTTTTGTCCACACAATCCATTTTTGATTAAAAGTTGTACATAAAAGTCGGAAAACATACGCAATCCATAGGTTATTCAATTATGTACACGTAATAAGAAGAACAGTTCACAATGTGCACAGCTCACTGGTTTCCGTGCACACAATTTTAAGAGTATAACAGTTTTGTTCACGGAAATCAAAAGATATTACAAGTCTGTCAACAGAAACGGTAAGTAAGACCTACCTCATTTCTGTCCACAATATTCTAAAACATACAAAATTGAAAAACTTTACCAATTTTGTCAACCAAATTTATAAAATGTGACGTTTTGAACCTTAGCTTATGAAGCGTAACAACTTAGAATTTCTTATCAACAGAGACCCTCGACGACATTATAAGAAACTAACAAATCTTGCAAATGCGTGTATGTTTTAATTGTGCCCATTTGTTGGGCTAAAAAATCAAAAAAGAATAAAACTACTACTAAAAAAACAAAAAAACAAAAACAAAACAAAAAAAAAAAAAAACAAAAAAAAAAAACAAAAACAAAAAAAAAACAAAAAAACAAAAAAAAACCACCGGGCGAAAAATACAGCCAATAGGCAAAATGTCATTCCATACTGGCCAGTCTCCAATGCAATGCTGACCGTCTCCTTTCCCAGAGTCGATCCACAGCTTGCTTAATTGTCACGACGTCACGTGACCTATTGTGAAACATCCAGACTGAAGCCCTCTGCAGGTGGTTAATGCTAACTCCTGAAAATTCGTCGACAAAAATCGATAAGATTATTAGAATTTCGTGAGAACAATTTCGACGAAAGTGAGAGATCACTCCATTTCGTGGACAAAATAATAAACTCACACACAAAAGTGGAATCATTTGTCCATTTTGTGGACATAATTCAAACGATGCAAAAAAATGAAACAAGGGGTTTTAATGAGTCATCTAAAACGGATGGGATTTTTTATATTCTTTCCAAAATTTCCTACCAAGAATTCTGTGGTGAATTGTATATTAGAACTTCATGTACAAAAATGATAAAGTGAAATAAAATTTTTTGGGAAAAAAAGGATGGATTGTCTACTGAATCCTAAAATAAAAAGAACCGGAAGTGTGCCAAAATTAAATTGCAATTTAATTTTGTTGTTTTCTTACATTTGATTTCCTCAGAATCGTAAGAACTTTTAAGTATAGTATATGTCTAGTACATACTGGTAAGCAAGAATTCCTTGCAGCACTGGCACCATGGTAGAATGTATGTAAAGTTTCAGCCATACTCTAGGGTTACTTTTGCAGAAATACACGTTTTTTCAAACGTATGGATGAAGGGCAATTACCACTTCTTCTGTGCATAATTGAGATGTACCACATTTGATATATTTGACATATTGAAAGTCGAAATAGCTATGGATACGGCCGAAGGAAGGGTATACACTGTTTTGTTTTTACATAAAGGCATAACGATACAAGTTGAGCACCACTTTAAGTGATGCACGCGAGAAGCGCCCCCCCCCCCGACCCTCAGCACGACCAATTTCATTGCCCGTGGCTCTCCTACTTACCATAAGACTTTATTATCAACCTGCACAGTGTCATCTTTATTGCTTCAATTATCCAGAGTGTTGCTTTCAGTTTCACACATACATATGCTACAGAATACCGAGCTAAATCTAAATTTCCCTTTCTGAAACAGCTGAGAACTTGACAGTTGTCTTTCAAGACAAAATAATGGATTTTTTTATCGAAGTGAGCCACGTCTGAAACTACACCATATTTCGCTGAAATTTTACCCTCCAGTAATTTTGAATCTATGCGTACATTACAATACAATAAGCCTGCGATTATTATGCTTAGAGTTTTCCTAGCCTAGATCGATTTTTAATAGTAAGTTAGAGTGAAAATACATGTGTATTGGACCAGATTTAATTCATTGACATTCAATAATACTTTTATGCCTAGCAAGATACCGTGCCTCTAGTTAACATACGCCAAGAAGCAGGTACTCTGTTCAAGAAAAGATTGCCACAGGAAACCACTATCTTTGGTTTCAATTTTGCGGCAAATCGCTTTTGTGTTTCAGGTGTTCAAAAGGTCCAGTACTAACTATGCTCGATTCCAAGTTGTAACTAAGCCTTGCTCTACGATGCATATCACATGCTGGTGAATACTATTTATATTTCACCGTTAAAATAGATCTCCTGGAGATAATAATGCAACACTCATATGATATGTTTACTTTTTTGTAGTTGTTATGTGAACTTCCTATCAGTTATCTTAGCAGGGTTCTCTCTCACTCATTCTCTCTCTCTCTCTCTCTCTCTCTCTCTCTCTCTCTCTCTCTCTCTCTATATATATATATATATATATATATATATATATGTCTGTGTGTCCATGTCTTTAAAAATAGAACAGGTAAAAGAGCAACGTGCCTACGTGCAATCCACTACAATCATTGCCCCTGCTGCATTCACTGATCCATATATATATATATGTATGTATGTATATATACCCAGCTATAGGAACCCTGTAAACCTTACGGTGGGGAAGCCCAGTCTCAAACATGCTTTTTGGTCCCCCCCTGTCGAACTCAGAGGGCTGCGAGAGATCCATGCACTTGTTGAAAGCAAAATAATTCTCGGAAAAGGAATGCAGGGAACCCCAATATATTTTTACCCAGGTGGTGCTAAAAAAGACTTCCACTAAATGCCAATTTTTGGTGAGGTTTTACATATTTGCCTTATTGCAAGTACAAAAAAAAGTATTTTGATTGAAGTTCAACGATATATTTATCAAACTGCATGTTTTATTACATACATTATTGATTCTATATTATGTTATTTTGCTCGCCATAATATCCTTTATCGCTCAAGCTATTGGCATAGGTTTCATTGTATGTTCCCACTTTTTTTAAATCAAGTTCAATTATCATCTGCATTCTGGCATACGCTATTTACGATACATGGCTCAAACTTTGTCTATTTAAATCTGTGAATTTGTTTTAAAATGTGGGTAACCCAGCCGTCGCAAATATTCAAAAGTGTATTTTCAATCTTCAGTATATACACATAGGCAAAGGTATACAAATAGGTTATATTGTGATTGTACATGTGCCATTTAAATTCTTTACATCAATCTAGATTAGGCAAGTCGGAAAGGATTTGCATGTATAATGATGTTTTATTAGCAAAGCAAGACCTTGAAACTACCATCTCTGTAGATTTGATGATTATTTAGTGCCTGAAATGGCCGCTAGGGGAACTTTTTAATGACACACAATTCAACAAGATGGCCCTTCAGTGACACAGCTCAAGCCACATGACATCCCGTTGACCACCAACATACCGATATACATGCAGGCACATAGTCAATCTGGTCAATTTCGTCAAATGAAGGCTCATTTTATTTATAACAATGCTTTAAAAGGAGAAACAGAAAATACAGTAGACCTGATATATATGCACATTCTGTTGAGCTTTGCTTTCATAATGGGCAATTCTGCTTGCAAGAGATGACAGAGTTCCGACCTTCTATATCCTAGCATTGTGTGTCACTTAAGCAGTGATGGGAAGAGGGAGTCATTTGTAAGCTTCAGTCTGATCTTGGCTGACTGTGAAATAAGTATGCAAGATGTCACATGATTCGTTATACAGCTTTCTTTGCCAGCTACCCTCTATCCATGCATTTGGTGGAAATCAATTATATTATCTTTTGCACTGATTGCTGCTCATCCTGCGTGTGTTTTATTTCAATTGTTTCAATTATGGCTCATGTCAGTGGTGAATGAAGGGTAAGAGTCAGGCCGTTGGTTCGTTTTCACTGTATCATTTCTAATGATATCACGAATATTCGCTGCTCTGGTCCTGAGGAGCGGTTGAAAAGCCTGGGAGATAGCCAAACTCATAGTTTTCCCATCAAAAAGTGCCAGAAAGGTGCCACAGAAAGAAGCTGATCGCCTTTGGTCTAACCTGTATGTGAAATGTGAAACCATAACTTCAAACAGTAACTTAAGAATTGCAATTTTATGTAGGTTCTTGGACAAGAAATTTTGTTTTGGTGGTAGTGAATGGAGGGGTCACTTGCGTCGAGTGTGCACTATGATTTTGGTCAAGTGACTTTTCATGTAAAAGCATTAGGGTGAACAGAGAGCGCTTACTTCCATTCATAATCTCCCCAGGATTCAGTCATCAATTGTAAACGTTTGTGACAGTTTGCAATGTTTTTGGCTTTATTGCATTTTTTTCTTTGCTTCTTTGTTTTTTTTTGTTTGTTTGTTTGTTTGTTTGTTTTTCGTCCAGAACCACTTCCAGATAGTCATTGCTTTATTCTGCGGTCTGCACTCTTTACCCTCCATAAGCCAACCTATCACTGTCCAACCAAAATACATATGTAAGTACTCTTGTCTATATTGCGCATGTTCTTGTGTTGAATTTTGACATAGGCTGTATTAGCCAAAGTAAATTAAAGAGATTTTAGTCTCATAATTTATCTGGGTTTTATCTCTGGTTTGGGTGTGGGGGTGAAAAAAAATTATTACTCCTGCATTATTGCAAAAATGCTTATTGATACCACCAGTCAATGGTGCTGTCTTGGCTGTTCTACACTATATTGTTCTCAGATTTTTATTTTTTCATAGTCTGTGTGCATCAATGATGATTTAGTTACCGTGTTTGCTCAGACCAACAAATCCACCGCTATGCCTACTGTAAATTTATATAAATCATGTTTTAATTATTTATATCATCATTATCATCATCATTTTTATTATCATTATTCCATGATCAGTAGTGATAATTAAGCCTCAACTATGGGTTTAAAATTTTTGGTCGACAGCTTGAAGAATATAGGTTTCGAAGGTGGAGAGGACCAGTTCAAGACTACCAGTCGCTTTTTAATGATGACTGCCTGTCTCAAGTCAGGAGTGACATTTGTTTCTCCACATTGGTATTGGAAGATGAATGTTGATGCTTCGGTAACTCTGGAATCTCTTTGCTGCCATTGCTGGGTTTGGACTTGAAGAATATGGGTCATGTATTTTGTTTTGTTTGATACATTCTTCATTGGCAGAAGTAATAGCATTTTGATTTGGAGTGGTGGCCCTATACGTTTCCGTCTAGCCTGTAGTAAATGAAGATTATTTCAAAGGTTGAGAGGACCACTTTAAAACCACCAGTTCCTTTTATGGATGACTGTCTGTCTCAAGACAATAGTGACATTTATTTCTTCACATTGGTATTAGGAGATGAATGTTGATGCTTTGGTAGCTCTGGGATCTCTTTGCTGTTATTGTTGGGTTTGGGACTTATAACTACGGGTCATGTTTTCTGCACTATATTATGTACGCCGCCAAGTTTGTATAATGCGTTCACATTCTTTTTGCATCATGCCATTCAATATGTATGCTTAGGCCTTTTTGATGAATAAACCACTGAAACCAGACTTTAAACTTCAGTATGGGTAGAGAAACATTCACGCTTGCTTAGTCATAACTGAGCGAGTTTGCATGGGGAAAAGCTCTAACTGCAAGAAACTGGACTTATCCACTGTGCACAATGCCTAGGGTCTGAGCATAGACATTGCCCAGGAAGATATCTGTGAGACATAATATTCGCCAGGCCAATGCCGCTAATTATTAGAAGTCATCATGATTTCGTTATCTATTTATATCATTCGGGAGTCAATTTATCTTCGTGACATCTGATCTTTATATAAAATTATGCAAAAAGATGATGTAATCTTAAAAATTGCTTCAAGGCAGTAACATCAGAATAGCCCTTTTCAGACCATAAATATAAATTCTGCTGAACGTGTAGACAAACCAGATTCCAACCTGCCAAAGACTTTGAATCCAAGCATTGGACTAAAGGACTACTGTGATTTTAATATCAGATTTAAAAGAGCATGGAGCATTTTAATAGTGAAAAGACTGCGGTACATTCACTAAGTGTAAGAAAAACAAGGTTGCAAAGCACAAGCTTTATGGGCAAATTAGTCAACGTATGGCCACTTGTTAATGCTGCAGGGTTCTTAGCATACAGATAAAAAATACAAACACAATTACCACAACCTCCTTCATTGTAATCTGCAAAATTACCCTATGATCCCCATGATTTTGTCACTTGTTTTGCTTTACAGAAATTTAAAAATTCAGCCGAAGAAAAATTTAAGAAACAATTCCACTTAGCTTGGCTAAAGTATTTGAGATAAGAATAAGGTTTTTTCCATGCAAAGACCATTTTCCACTTCTGTATTTGGAGGTCTTGCTCTCGCACAACAGGTAAATATTGCACAAAGTGTATTCTTTGCTCCTACAGGGTCACTTCAACTGTAACGAAAAACCTTATATTATAATCAATACAGGTGCCTTCTAATTTCTGGCACGTCTTACTAATGTATTGCTCATTCTAATACTCTAAAATTAAATAAAGGCATCTCATTTAAAGGCACTGGCATGCAATTGTTTTAACTGCTAAAGCTATATATATATATATATATATATATATATATATATATATATATATATATATATATATATATATATATATATATATATATATATATATATATATATACATATACATATAAGTTTTATATTTGGCAGGCGCGACGCATTTTACATGATGTCATAACCTGTGTCTATCACCACTAACTGCCAGAGGGAGACAACTGTCCACATATGAGTTAAATCAAATATCGAGACCGGCAGCTCAAGGCCAAAAAATTTCACCAGGGAAGTGGGCAATATAATTTTCTTTTTCATTGCATTATACTTTGTCATACGTCATGGATGGCAGCTAAATATATTTTGTACCAATGTAGCAAAACAACAATGACGTTGCAAAATATAGAAAAGCAAGGAAGAAAACTAAACTTCTAACACCAACAGCAGGCTAGCCCACAAACTGGACCACATTGTAACATTGTTTTGAAAAATATGAACTCCCCCGTGAGCACAAGTCCAATACAATGTCTATAAATAAATTGCACTGGAGCGTGTACTCTTGGGGGGGGGGGGGGGGAAACACACTTCCGAGCTCAATGTTTCAAACACACACAAATGTGAATGATCACCATGCCAATGACCTGTAAGTGCATTCATGGCTTTCCCTGCATGTACATTTGTTACATTATCACTCGTTGAATCAAGTTCAGTTTCGCACACATGCGTTTGTTTGTGTTGTCAAGCTATATGCTTGTGTTGCAGAAAGTGTACAAAGGTTTGAACAGGTCCTGAGTAGGCTGCAAAAGGGTTTATGAAAGGTTACATGTATAGGTAGTATGCATGTTGGGCGAACCAGTTTCCATGCTTGGTATACCAGGAGGGCATGATCAGGCTATTACTTCCTTTTCATTCGCCATCTGTGGTATGCATTCGTGGATGCCTGTATATGCGTTTCTTCAAATAAGATTTTAATTTGAGTATAGTGTGATTTTATTGTGATTTATGTCATGAAAATATATTATTCGATGGTTCTTATACATGGTCAAAAGTATTAAATTGCCGCTCTTATGTTACACATAAACAATTGTAGCCGTATTATGAAAATATAAGAAAAAGAAGAAGAATGCGTTACAAATGTTCGTTAAGAATCTCAAACGTTTTAAATGTTGCAGAAGGTTTCACAAATAGTTGAAGAAGTGTTAAAGGGATGAGAAGCCATTACATATGGTCGTAAACCACTTCTAACGCCTCAAACGCTTTCATATATTTTATATAGTAAAGGTTGCAAACGTTCTAAAGCCATTGAGTAAAATAATTGGGAAGTATTGAAAACAGTTTTCAAATTCTGGATGGATTTAAGTATGCATGTTAGTGAATGAAACATAGAGAGATGGAAAACATTTGCCCCGTGCATACTTCTAACATATCTTTATTCCCCGTTTTCTTATCCCAGAAAATAAAAGTATATGCGCCGTATATAGAATGTGTACGGTGGTAGATATTACAGCTGTCTATGCCATTTATGTGTATTATTTCAAAACTATGGCTGTCGGCTACAATAGAAGCATACATCAGTAACATGTAGGATTACCTTCAGTTATATACAGTTCCAGCCGTGTAAAAAAAATCAAACGTTTGTGTCTAAATTATCCTGGAAAAAGGCAGCAAGGCCAACGAAATACGCAGCAAGTTTTGGCTGTGGGTTTCAGCTACGTTTGGTAATTTTTCAGTGTAATGTGATGGGGTTTGACAATGTTTTGGAAGTATTGCATTTTTGTTTATACTCTCGGTTAGCTTTTACTTTACGAACGTGTATTTTGATGTGGTGACGTTATAATTTAAACACCTTTTTACATGAGAAGGTCTTTTTCTTTTAGAGGTACTTTTAAACACTGTGGTCATTTAGCTTAAAAAAGAGTTTCTAAAGTCGGGCGGTCTGGAGAAAAACGCGTTTTTCACCCAGCTCATTGTTTCTTTTATAAACGAACTTCATCTTTTCTTTATGCTTGACCATTTGTTTTCCTTCCCTACACATCGAAAACGAAATTATCATATTGACTCTCCTGTATCCACACAATTTTTTAGTTTGTACCTCTTTTTTCTTCATCACATTCAGTTGCATGCTGTATCTATGAAGATCATCATTAGTTTCAATATTGGCAACACATTGCCAAATATTACCCTCACACCCACCTACCCACTATCCCGACCCTCCACGTCGTGTTCTGATCATGCTACAGACTTAAATATATACTTTTTCTCGCATTGATGTGTTTTATTGTAGTTCTGCTGATATCCTTCAGTTTAAATGTAATCCGATGACGGAAAAAATCAATATCTTTTATTTCAAAGCTTATTTGCTGGTTTGTATTTTTACATTTTTTCATAAAACTGAAAGGGAGACGGGAGAACATAATCAGATGTGGAATTACTTATGTTACATCGGAGAAGACTTCGCGTCTAATACATTTATAATCTCGAAAAGAATTTGGATTCAAGTCATGCAAGTCGGGAGGAAGATGAGGCATCACAAACCAACATTTATGGCCACGTGACCGTGTGGATGGCTGCACTTTATGTTGCTCGACAAAGGCAGTCAGTGAAGAACGCAAATATAATTTTAATTGAAATACATAAAAATCCTATTTTCATCTGTTATATTCATATCATAGGCCTGAAAGGCACTCACCAGAATTTATGTCAGATGAGTTCTTGGCGCTTTGTAAATAGTCTTAAAATCTTTTCGCGTAATAATACATGTCTCATGATCCGCAAACACACTCACTCGAAATAATTCGTCCCCGGTTATGCCAAACTATTTGTGGTTTGTTTTTGGCACAATATCAGGCTATTAAAAATGTGAATGAAAATTTGGGGTAATTGTAACCTGTGATCAACACACAACCCCAACACCTTTTGACGTTGGACTTTTTCTGACATTAATCAGACAAATCACCGACATATTTCCACAAAAATGTGTGTATTGCATATGTCACGGAACATTGATATCTAAACACAAATGAATTCAGAATACATATTTCAAATAGTTGATCAAGGTCAAGCAAACAACTGGGCCTCGACCCACTTCAATTGATTCAAGAATATGTTTTTATTTTATAGTAGTAGTAGTAGTAGTAGTAGTAGTAGTAGTAGTAGTAGTAGTAGTAGTAGTAGTAGTAGTAGTAGTAGTAGTAGTAGTAGTAGTAGTAGTAGTAGTAGTAGTAGTAGCAGGCAATAGCAATGAAATTCTTTCTCTAGAAGGTCGCTACTGGACCTTTACATTTCAATGCAAAACAAAACATTTTCCAAACCTTTCGAGCCAACTTCGATGATTGACGGGACTACAAAAGAACATAGGCCCGCATATGAGCTTCGTTTGTACTTTTTATGTCTACTTGCACCTACAACTATTCGAAATCCAATTGCAGATACACGCTTTTTTTCTTTTTGCGAACATGTTAAATAGATCCTTCCCTCAAAAACATGTTTTCTCCTGGGTGACTTTTTTCTCTGGTGCTTGGGAATATCGACATTTTCATAAATAGTCGGGGTAAACTGGTGTACTTTGCATTCAATATATATATATATAGATAGAGATTTGAGTTTCTTCAAGTTGATAGATATTGAGAAACCATCCAACGAGCCAGCATTTGTTGGAATTTATTGTACATAAGTACCGCATATTGTCAGTACAGTAGTCCCCCTCCCCAACAGACCTCTTTCTAAGCGGACCCCCGGTTCCGGCGGACAGTCCCGCGGAACCGACGGCTTTCCCATTGAAAATGCCTCTCGTTCCCGGACACCCCTCTGACGCAGACAACGGACAGGGTTTTAATTCCCCAAATAAGAGAAATAACCCTCTGTGCGGACACGAAATCGTTAAATTCTTCGCTGTCCGTAAACACGGCATAAGAATATACACGTATTTTTTGTCCAATACAAGTTACAATACTTTTGAACTTGAAAAGATGTCGGAAGACCAACTTCTATGAGCAGATTTCACAACTTGTAAATTGGTCGTTGCATCGGCCAATAGCTTAATCCACATATCAAATGCAGCAATTCTGCTTACTCACGTATTACATTCTTAAACCGTTATCCAATATATCATTGTGTGAGCGATACATGTACTGATTTTCGTTCAATTAATCAGTTTCCTTTGTGTTTCTTTCAGCGTACATGTGATGTGCGCCATTTTGATTTTACTGCAGAAAGTTGAAGATGGGGACCTGTTCGTTTCCAGTCTTACACACCCAAATAAATCGAACACCAAGAAAACGTGTAGTTTACTCTTGATCATTTTGTCTATGTATTTCTGATTGATAAGTGATTTATCTGTTCTAAATAACGTCGCTGTTTGAAGGAAGTATGAAAAAAAAATTTCCACAGAGCATTCTATTACTGAACCCA
Source organism: Hermodice carunculata (assembly GCA_964020975.1). Lineage (NCBI taxonomy): Eukaryota > Metazoa > Annelida > Polychaeta > Eunicida > Amphinomidae > Hermodice > Hermodice carunculata. The sequence continues at coordinate 14,033,501 of OZ026621.1, forward strand.
GTGAAGGACCTTTACTGAATGGTCCCGCATTAAGAGCTGCCCGACCTGCAACTGTGTGCACGTATGAGCACTGACGAGGCAGGACGAAGGAAATGTCTCTCCTACTGGTTTAAAATGACTTAAAATCAACAAGATTTTATAAATATGTCCATGCTAACAACTTTCCATAATCATTATATTTTGATCTACATTTAAAATATGATGAATTGTATATGTACTTTTCATCTGCAGTCTCAGGGGTTAATATCATCCAAAACATGATCCAATGTTGATTTCAGGCCGATAAAATGCTTATGGTGTATGTAAATTACTTTAAAGCCTATCTTACTTTGATGTATCTCAAGTTACAAAATTTATGATTGTATTCAAGGTTCGTGGAGGGAGAGGTCAAGAGAATGTGTTAAAACAATGTATGGACATAGTATTGAATTGTTTTTTTTTTCAGCAACATAACAACTCACAATATATGGGCAATTACTTTGTAGAAATTAATTATTATTATTTATTGACAACATTTGCATATTGAACATTGTATATAATTGCTTTTTTTTGTTGCAGCAACATGACAAGATATACTATGTGTGTAAATTATCAATACATTTTTCTATGTATTTATAATGCAGTTGTGTCTGGTATTATACAATAGAATATACTTGATCCCCTCTTCAATGGAAAATCCCCTGAAGAGGACACTTTCTCTGTGCAGAAGGGGTGTCCGCTACAGAGGGGGACTGCTGTATCAGACCTCTGTTATTATCAATACCATTACATATGAATCAAATATCAATTTACCTTAAAAAGATTCACAAATAAATTTGATCAATTAAAAACGTACCTTCTTCTCTCTGGCCACACCGATGGATACTGTGCATGTAGTGTCTGTTATATAAACATTAAATAATGCTTGCCTCTCCATGTGAAGGAAGATCAAGCTAAATATGTGATCGTATGTATGTGTAAAAAAGGCGCGAACGAAATAAAGAATATATGCTACCAAAGGATAACCATTCGTTGGGACTATTTTAAAACCATGATAAACATATGTAGATATACTTATATGTGTAAGTGTGTGTGCGCACGCGCACTCGCGCCAGTGTGTTTGTGGGTACGTGTGTGTGAATAGCGTGCATGTCAAAAGTAATGATAAGGCATCATGATTATAGGTATTTTCGCCAATATGTCCAGTTGATGTGGTATTTCTCTAAAATTTATCTCATCTAACTGATTTGTTCTAAACATGCTTAAAAACAAAAATGTATCAGGGTTTTGACCAAACAAAGAGTTGCTTTTTAAATGTATAGCAAAATGGGTCCACCTATTTTACAAATTTTGACAAAATAAGCCATTTTCAACATTTCTATCACCATTATATATATAAGCAGATGCAGGTTTAAAAATCCTTGATACGTTCAGGTGAATGCGTGTACTGAGATCATCAAAGAGGAAATTGGACTTCTTTATTTCGAATTTATTTCAAGAAATATCCAATATTTCACCCCCCCGCCCCAATACGCAAAAAGCTTGTATTTACAGAACAACTTTGAGCTGATTTCAACTTTAGTTCAAATAAATTCTGTGAAGCCTTGTGGTCGACACAACAACTTTGATGTAGATTTGTATTTTAGTTCAAATAAATTCTGTGAAGATTTGTGCTCAATTATGTATATAGGTTTGTGTTTGTTCCTCTTTGTCCAGAGCCACTTCCTAGTAGTCATTACCCTCTTCCCCAGTCCGAACTCTTCACTCTCCATAACTTAACTTGTCATTGTTAAACCTATATACATAATGGCAGTACTATCGTCCACATTGCGCACGTCCTTCTGTAGAATTTTGACATAGGCTGTATTAGCCCAAATATTTAGAGTGCGTTCAGCGGGTAGCTGCTCAGAACATGTTTCCAAGCCTATGCCAGTACATATCTCTCTGCGTAGCAGCTCCTTGTCTAAGCTAAATATTCAGCAAAGACAAGGCACATAATGATGAATAAATGTAAACGTGACAAATGATGAATAAGCAAAATACGTCAGGTTTTCTTATAGATGCAGAGCTTTATTATAAAAAAAGCATTCCTTTCACACCAAACATAATTACTAAATTTGTATAGTACAAGATCAGATATGAACAATTTGTCTTACCTCTGAACCAGCATGTACTCATTCCAGCTGGGTAGCTTATCTTCAACTGCTGGTGTATAACTGGAGCAGAAACAAACTGGGGCATTATATTGATAGATAGATAGAGTGATGGATGCATGGACGGATGGAGGGACGGACGGAGAGATAGACAGACAGACAGACAGCCAGCCAGCCAGATAGATAGATAGATAGATAGATAGATAGATAGATAGATAGATAGATAGATAGATAGATAGATAGATAGATAGATAGATAGATAGATAGATAGATAGATAGATAGATAGATAGATAGATAGATAGATAGATAGATAGATAGATAGATAGATAGATAGATAGATAGATAGATGTAAACTTTATTTTACGAGGGTGACACTGTAAGCCAAGCTTATCTCCCCAGTGGCCCTCAATAAATATATACATAAAATACAGACATAATACATAAAAGCCATGTAAAACTCATATACACGCGCAAATAAAAACAGTTAAAAAGGCGGAAGTATACATATGACTATTAAGGTGTTGTCCGTCATTGACTTATATCTGGCTTCTGTATTTTCTTTTGAATATTTGTAATGTATTGGCTGTTTGAGTTTCATAGTTCAATTTGTTCCACAGGTGAGGGCCTCGGTATAAGAAGCTATTTTTGATTTTTTCTATTCTGGGTCGGGGTACAGTCAAATTCCTTTTTGATGATGCTGTTGTAGTTCTGGATGTTGTATTGGAAACAGGATGAAATAAATTTGATAGGTAACTCGGTGTTAAACCATTTAAGCATTTGTATACTAAGGTAACTGTCCTGAGGTCAATTATGTCTTTCAATGGTAGCCAGTTCAATAGTTTGTGATAGTACTGCGTAGAGTCTCTGGGGTTGAAGTCAAATATTAGGGGGATTGCCCTCTTCTGGAGTTTTTCAAGACGGTTTATCTGATAATTGGAACCCTTGACACTGCAACAGTACGTCAGTTGAGGTTCTACATAGGCTTAGACAAAAAGCATCCTTGCCTCCGTAGGGAGGTAATGTTTGATACGCCATAGGAGACCAAGAATTCGGCTGACAGTCTTGTACATTTTGTTAACCTGACATGAACAGTCAAGGTGGTTATCAATGACAACCCCAAGGGCTTTGTCCTCTTTGACTGTTTTTATGTCCGCGCCATTGATATTGATTTTAGGTTGTTTCGCTGTAGATGCCTGGATTTTTGGGCTGTGGAAATGATCATGGCATGGGTCTTCTCAGTATTTATAACCATCTTATTTGCAGTACACCATGCGCCGATACTTTGAGCGTCCTGGGAGAGTTTGTGTTCAAGCTCATCTAGAGATTTGGCGGAGGTGTATAGGGTAGTATCATCTGCATCATGGAGATTTTTGAGTGGGTGGTGTGTAGATGCATGTCATTGACAAACAGAAAAAAAAGGGTCGGTCCTAGTATAGTACCTTGAGGGACCCCAGCGCGGACTTCTGATTTGGTAGACATTGAGCTTTTAAACTTCACATGTTGTGTCCCCTTTGTCAAAAATGAAGTAAACCACTTTAGGCTAGTATGGTCGCAACCATACATTTCCAGCTTTTTAATAAGAAGTTCATGGTTTACCAAATTGAACGCCTTGCGTAGATCAAGTAAAATTAGGTCTCCCATGTCTCCTTCATTCAAAGCTTGAAACCAGTCACATGTTAATTGGAGGAGTGTTGATTCACAAGAATGAAGGAGGTGGAACCCAGATTAAAACACATAAATTAAGTTTCTAGAGTTTAAGAAGTGGTAGAAATGGTTCTGGACATGCCTCTCTGCTATTTTGCTCAGTATGCTGAGGATGGTAATTGGCCTGTAGTTCGCTCTGTCTGCAGGATCGTTGGCCTTATGTAAATGGAGAACTCTGTCATCTTTCCATTTAGTTGGAAACTGTCCGTTCTGGAAGCTGGCATTTAAGATTTTTGAGACAGGTTTACATATTGCAGGTGCTGCTGTCTTTAGTAGTCTGGCACTTATTGCATCAGGACCAGTAGCTTTTTTGGAATCCAGGTTAAGCAGGAGTCCTTCCACTTGTTTGGGTGAGATGCCCGGGATACTGAAGAGATCGTTGGCTTCCTTGCAGCTTCTTATGTAATTATGCAAAGGAGCTGGGTCCCATGTGTTCGTTTCTGGTGGTAGATATGTATCAGCAATTGAGCTGAAAAAGTCTTTAAAAGAATTTGCAATTTCTATATCATCGGTTAAAATATTTTCATCATCGTTTATTATCACAGGGCTGCTTGTCTTTTTGTTGGGAGCGGAATAATTTCCACACAGAGTTTCTGTCATTTTCAATTTCATTAATCATATTGATGTAGTATTCTGCTTTTGCTTCCCTTATCATGTCTGTGATTTTGTTACGCCATAGACTTAAATTGATGTCATCCCTGCTTGCTTTATATTGGTCTCTGGTGGCCATGGCTTGTATGATTTCATCATTAATCCAGTCTGGTTGTTTTGGGCGTTTAACACGTTTTTCCTTCACAGGTGCTTGTATGTTAGTGACATCATAAAACATCAAGTAAAAGATATCTAGGAGGTCGTCCACATTCTCAAAAGTGTCCAATATTGACCAGGGGAGCGCCATTAAATCATTAACATACTTTTCCTCGTTAGATGATTTGAAAGATTGGTATGTGATCGACGAATGCGCGAATTTTCTTGGTTTATTGTGCTGAAGGCTTATTGACACAGTATAGTGGTCACTGAGGCCCGACCTCTTTACTTTTGTGCCATTAACATGATAGGGGTGACTTGTAGAGATACGATCCACAAGAGTTTGACTTGCTGATGTAGTGCGAGTTGGCTCATTGACCATCTGGTTTAGGTCATATGAGTCAACCACATCTAACCAATATTGTTCAGCATGGGTCTGGTTAGTCAGTAGGTTTACATTTAAGTCCCCCATTATGATTATTTCTTTATTTTCACTGTGAGCGACCTTTAGTGCATTGTCAACAAGGTCTGCCCATTTCGATAATCATAAACCCCCTGTGTATGTGGGGGCCTGTATAAGTTACCAATAAGTAATCGGGGTAATCTTTGGTATTTAATTTCTATCCATATGCATTCAGTTGCGTTGGTGATTTTATCTATGTCTGCACGACGAGTATATGGTATATCGTCTTTAATAAAAACAGCTACGCCGCCCCGCTGCATATCAATTGAACGGTCCTTTCCTTCAAGGTTATATCCATCAATGCCGATGAATGAATCCGGGATATTTTCATTCAGCCAGGACTCTGATGTCCCTAATATGTTATAAGTGCAGACAAATTTTTGAGATGAAAACATGTGACAAAGTTCATCTAATTTGTTAGTTAGACCTTGTACATTCCAGTGGCATGGTTTTAAACTATGGGGTAGATAACTGGCTAGAGGATTGTGACAATGGTCCGATGTATCAGTATGGTCAGGACTGGGATCCAGTAGTAAAGAGTCCCTTTGGTTACCATAATATATATGGGTTACTTTATTTCCTTTTTGAAGTTTTAGTGGGAATACTGGATGCAACGGTGCTTCAGTGATAGACTGGGTATGGGCTGAGGTAGGGTAATTCTGCTTGTTCATCACAAAGTTCGTGTGTACATGTATCATAGATAATGGTGAAGCCTTTGTTGTTGTAATGTTTGTCAACATTAAAATACAGTCAAAACAGCTACCTGACCTGGTGAACTGGCCGAAGACTGCAGGCTGGGTCAGATTGGCCAGGCTGGTTACACTGTGGTCCATTGTTCCATTGAAAAGGCCATGGTGACACACTGTTGTCCTTGGTTGACACTGGCTTAGTAAACAATAGTTGTCCAAATGATTGTGTAAACCAAACAAATGTCTATACTGTCAGCCTTGTATTGATGGCAATTCCTGGTATGTTTATGGAAAGCCCAGTAACAAAAATGTCCTATGGATGATCTGTACTGTATATGATCAATACCCATCGTCACTCTTTTTGGTGTTTAAAAGCAGCTGATGATAATTTGGGTGGATAAAACCACCGACATCTGGCATAAAATGTGAATTATGGGGAGCCAACATAAGAGTCTGTCACCTCCAGCAATTGACTGTATAACCCCCCCCCCCCCAATCAAATGTAGCATCTATCACAGTTTGAACATTGTATATCTAATCTCAGTGACTGTAAAATAAACAGTTGTAGCTATACCATCTGGACAAACCGAGGGAAACCTAACAAGTACTGCAGCAATGGGCATCCTGCATCAGAAATGTAAAACAAACACCATGGTGACAGCTACTGCTCACTTTGAAAGGCTCCAAACAATAAAGCTCTGTTCAATTGCCAGCCCTGAGTAACTGTTTCAACGTAATGGGTTTGGTTTGTGGCATTGGAGTAAATAATGTCAATTTGAGTAAATGTGTGATGTTGAGTAAATGTGTACTTGGGCATGACATAAAAAAATTAAAGTCATCATCATTTAAGTCAAAGCCATATTATCAAAATGTTACTTTTCTTATCCTGATTTTAGGTGAGGAAAACTTGTAACTGTCTTTGGCGGCTGCTTCCTACCAATAGCCCCTGGGGGTTTCACCTGACAGAAAACATGCCTGAAAGTCAATATCAAAACAGAATAACGCAAAAAATTCAAATAAAGTAACAAAACAGCCAAGTCAAAAATCTGTAAAATTATTATAGTCAAAATTTCTAATATTCTTCGGATATCAACAGCAAAATCTAGAGGGCAAGTCAGAATAGAATGGAAGTCATTAGTATGTCAGTCAAGAGAATGCAATCAAAATATTTTATCTTAACATGATATCAAGTACAGTTAGGCAACTTTTTTATTGTCTTAGGCCACTGCTTGCTACCGATACCCCCCGGGAACAAGCTAGTTTAAAGTATCTGAAAGGTGAATATTAAAACAGAATTATGCCAAAAGATAAAATTAAGTGGCAAAAAAGTCAAGTCTAAAACCTCTAAAATTATAAAAGCCAAACTTTCTATCCTATATGTCGATATTTACGGCAAAATTTGTAGAAATATTTGATCCAAAGTCCATCTTTGAATCCTCTTGACTCAAGTCTAGTGAAATTAAATTTGGTTCTAGAGGCAAAGTCCTGAAATTTATAACAAATACAACCAAATCTCAAACTTTGTGACAAAATAGTATTATATCCAATAGTTTCCAAAATATTACCTTACTGCACGGGAAAGAATAATTAAATACTTCGTAGTTAAACTCATTTATTTTGTGACAGTCTTTTATACAAAACCAGTCAGTGGTGATCCGATTATTCAAGTCCAGAAATATATCTCTGAAACCACCTGCATTGTTATCTTCCAAAGGAGTGTCTTTTGGGGATTTTTTTTTTTGGCAATTTCAATTAAATTTTGTACATTTACACAAGGAATATCTTCAGTATAGCTTTCAATATTTGATAATTTTGTAGCTATTTGAAAGTCCTTTTTTCATCAATTTATCCATCCACTGATATTCAAGCTAGGTTAAACATAAATCTTCATGTAATGGGGAGCAGTTGCTACCCATTGTAATGCGTTTAAATTGTTGAAAAACCAATAGTCCATATTGAACAGAATTTTTACTCCCCTGCCCCTAAACAAATATAGCATCTATCACAGTTTGAACATTGTAAGATTTAAAGTTACTTATTGTGCGATCAATAAGCTTTTCTTGTATATTTATTAATATTTATGTATGGTTTGCCATCATGTTTAAAGATTTTGCTAATCCATTTTGAAAGAAAACTTTTGACTTCATTTATGGGAAGATTTGTGTGCAGTGTAAAAATGAAAATATTTGGTATTTTTCTACTTTCAAATCCCCGATTTTAGATAGAAACTCCGATTAATTGCCAATACTCAAATAGCAGCGTACTTGAAAATTCCTAAAAATTGCATTACAGTATTTACGGAAAGGATTCCTAATTGCAGTCAAACACAATGTTACATTCTTTGATAACTATTTTGTACATTTTGAAGCACTTACTATGAATCTAGAAATTTTAAGGATTTTTATATAGTTTGGGTCTCCAGAACAAAAATGTAATAGAGGAGTTCTCTTTAGAAATTTTGATATCGAAAATTTCTTTTCCTCTCATCTTTATGTATATCTATTAAATTATCAATGGATTGTTTGCGTAATCTATATACACGTTATTTCCTCTTATGTCTGAAGTATTGTTTTTACCAAGTTCATTTTTCAAAACATCCAGATAAAATTAAATGCAGATGACCCAAATTTATTACCTGCCTGATCAATGTTATTTATCACAAACCTTTCTTGTAGTTTCTTTTCTGATTTTTGAAACTTTAGGCTATTTTAAATATACTACATTGAAATTCTTAATGTGGGACTTGTAACGATAAATTCAATTTTGAAAGACTCTTTTCAAGTTTGATAACCACCTTTCAAATTTCTAAAATTCCATTACTTCTTTCTTTGCCCATTTCATACAGTAGGGATCAAGTACATCACATGTATGCTGAAAAATAATGTTAGTGTACAGCTTAGGACATATCCGAAATTTTGTACCTTTTTTCCATCTATTCTTTTAAAACTGAATTTTATATAATATGTCATAATTACCTGTAAATACATATTTGTGTTTTGCATCATTAAAATTAGAATATTTTCTGTTAGACAATCTGTCACAATTTGATTCGCTGCGATATTCTTAAAAGTAATTGAGTCAGAAAGTTCTTGTAATTCATGATACTTTGTCCAATATCATTGCCGTATTTATAGGAAATAGGGGGGGGGGGGGGTCTTTTATTTTGCATTCCTTGAGATTCATGTTATGAACAAATTTAATTTTGGAAAGGGTCTGAATGTTCAGTGCATCAATAACTTTGTCTTTAAAAGGAATGCTTCAAAAGATTTGATCTGCTTAAAGAAAATATGTAGAATCTGGTTTCCGAATAGTGGCTGTGGAAGCATACACACTTTTACAGAAAAATTGCAAAAATGAGTCTTCAGAATACGTTAGACCCAAATATTCATTGATTCTGGTAATATATTGAAACGATAGTGCTCTAAGAGCTATTGCAATTGATCGATGCCATTCTAGAAAGCCTGTAGTAAATTTTGAACAAGGTCTTTTATATCCACATTCCTAAATTTCCTGTTTTTCCGTGATTTACATTGTCCAAGACTTCTTCTTTGAATACCGGCCTGATTTAAGTGTTTTGATCAACAAATCTTCCACTTGTGATATTTGTTTTTGTGATAACGTAACTATCTTGGTCCAACAAATTTGGCTCCTTCTAAATAATAATTTGTATATGGCTATCTAAATGTAAATGTTCCTCAGAATCGAAATGTTACACAAAAGAGTGTTTAATTTGTGATTTTCAATTGGAGTCTTGTGACCACTAAATCTCTTTTTGCCTAAATGAGTAATTAGCCCCCATATTGTGTTTTGCATTTCACGTAGGATATTAAACAAATGATATTGGCAGGATCACAAGACAATATCAAGTTTTCTGATCAGGGATATCTCAATTTGAATTTTTGTTAGAAGCGTTGCTGTGAAAGTCTTTGTTCTTGATAAAATTTGACTTACAAAACATTATTATTATTTCCGTCAAAATATATTCGAAAATCAGCACCCCAGGCCAAAGTTGAACCGTTTTTGCTGCTGTTATCACTGTTCATGATTTGTTTATGAATTTATAAGTAATTTAGAGAGCCCATCTTGCCATTTATTTATATTTTTGTCACAAAATATTTTCATGATTCGTCATTCAATTCCACCGAGTAACAAAATTAACAAAAAACGATAGCTAAAAGAAGACCAAAATGGGTGTTTTTACGACAGACGTTATAACAGTATGCCTTGACAATCATTTATTGGGGATGCGCCTGCACAGATCTACATGTATCCACTGAGTATCAAGGGCTCAAAGTTATACAGATTGAATATGTGTCTTTTCATCTAGAACCACTTCCTAGTAGTCATTACCCTCTTCCGCAGTCAGAACTCTTTAATTTCCATAAGCTGATCTGTCACTGTTTAACATGTATACATATGGAAGTACTATTGTTCATAATGCACACGTTTTTCTGTTGAATTTTGATAAAGGCTCTATTAGCCCAAATAAAAAAGGGTTTTCAGCTGGTAACTACTGAGAACATGTTTTGGAGCCTATAGCGGCACCTTGTCGAACCTAAATGCTAAGCAATGATAATATATGAATGCATAATTCTGTGACATTTGAGCCAGAAGTAAAGTCACATAGCTAGATTAGACATTACCTTTAAAAAGGGCTCAGAAAAGGGGTGGGCTATCAACGCATCAGCAAAGGGTTTAAAAGTGTCTTTACACATTAAGAGGAAATGGTTGGGAAACTATTGCACACACATTGCAAAAGAGTTGGGAACAGGTTTGAAAAAGATTGGTATTTAGCTAAAAAGGTTGGAGAAATATTGCTAAAGTTTGATGCGTTGGATGACTATTAACTGCAACGTGAGTGTAGCTACATGTGCATGCTCGCAATTGACTCCTTCCCCACAACCAGCCAGGCTCGCACTTTCTCACCTCCTCCTAATGGGAGAGGGCATTGTGGGGCAGAACATATCTTAGCATGGGACAATGCATAGTAATGGCATCAAAGTTCCCTGTCAATACCAAAATTATTATGGCAACTTTAACGTCAAACATGAAAGTCTTTTACAAGTGCAGTTAAAATGACTTTTACGTGAGAAACTTCGAACCTTAGCTAGTGGAAAAGTTATGATAAATGAAAATAATTACGGCATTCTTTCGTTTCTTGTGTACAGGACTCTATTGCTATTATTATTATAAAAATGCTTTATTGCATTTCTAGTAGAGAAAGGATGTCTATATTTGGGAGTGTAAAGGTTGAAAATATTGCAAAGATTTCATGCAAATATAGCTTGAACTATGGAGCTACTTTAATGAGAAATGTGTTGCAAGTACCACTGTACTATTCACACACACACACACACACACACACACACACACACACACAGAGAGAGAGAGAGAGAGAGAGAGAGAGAGAGAGAGAGAGAGAGAGAGAGAGAGAGAGAGAGAGAGAGAGAGAGAGTACATGTATACTAGGCACTGAATGTAACAACTTATGTGTATGAGTTTGGAAATGACTTCGAATTGAGTAAATCAATCATTATTATTGCACAAGCTAAGCAAGGAGAAAGTTCTTAAGAAATTGGGTGGTATTTTTTAAAGCCTGTCAGCCTACCAATATAACTATGTACCGCTTAACAAAAATTACTCCTCTGCAACTCCCATGACTTTAAGAAATATATAATATAATACATTATATAATTGGCACACAGGAAAATCTTTACCCTGAATGATGTGACCTGTTGTGAATTTCTCCATGATCTCTATCTGTAATAGTTGAGTAAATATTCATATTTTACTAACAAGAAGGGCAGGGCCAAAAGTCCTGTGTTGTTTAATTTTCTTATATTTCTAATTTATACGTATTGGCCTGTAGTATAATGTGATTAATTCTCTACTGTCGAGAGAGGGGAATAAAACTAACAGATTCAAGCTGTGGCTGTCTTTATTTAACGCATGGGGAGAGGTGATTCTGACACATTTGTGTCAATTACCTTTATACTTTTGACAGGTCTGCACTGAACACATTTTGACCTTGGAGAATGTCTGCCCTTATTCACGCAGCAGCATATTGTCAACAGTGGCTGCACCACAGTCATTTATGCATGTGCACACTCTGAAAGGATCTCACGGGGAGAAGATTTTAGTTGACATTCACTCTGAAAATGGGTGTTATTTTACCAAAATTACCCTCACTTACTGTAGTAAGTTTCCATTTTCTCACTGTTGTACAAACATCATTGCAGCTGACTCTTCAATTTCTTCTCACTCACACAGCTATCTGAACATTCATATTTTCCCATCACGTGAGGTTTGTTACTGGATAGGTGCCCATATTGAAACATACAGGCAGGCAGGCTTGCTCCCGAAACGGATTCCCTTGTGAATGGAGACAAGAAAGCAGTTGTGCACAGTGGCTCCACTTGTGACGGAAGGCCTTGAATTCCACCCAGGGTCAAAACGAAGTGACGATGACTAAGCTTATCATGTGGACTGGTCACTACGTTAACAACAAAACACTGTTCACAATAAAGTCTAAAAGTGTTTACTATATCGTTGTAATAATAATAATGATAATAATAATAAAATACTACTACTACTACTACTACTACTACTACTACTAACAACAACAACAACAACAACAACAACAACAACAACAATAAAAATGGAACACCTGTTGTATTGCCACTAACCTTGGACATAAGCTTGCCACACAACACACACATACACACTTATATATATTAACGAACTTATTTGGCTATGCCGAAAGACCCCTTTTCACACTATTTGTTTCAGGAGGTTCAAAAAGGGTTATAAGACGTGGGTGTATAGAGCCAATAACGCAGTTGTGTGTAGTACACAGACAATTCCGCAAATATCCATATACTAGGATGAGGTGCTTTCTTGACCGTTGAAGCAATCCAGAAGGTAAGTCTATCAAAATACAATATCTATGAATATGTTGAAGAAAGGAATACTACAAACAGAAAACAAGGATTGTAAATTTAAAGATCAAATGTATACGTAAGAAAACGGAGTTGAGGCGAAATGTGACTGCAAAACATACTCTGACCAAGTACGCAAACTTGTTTATATCTCTGCCTCAAAAATGTTGTACTGGAAAATATACAAATATGGCGCAGTTTACGCTAAAGAAATTGGCCAACGAACGGATTACTGAGTTTCCAAATGTCAGTACGTGTCGTTGCATAAGTGGAGAACTGAAAGTTGTCAGAAAACACAACTGTAAACTATGATTACAGGAGTACAGACCAACAACACTAGGTGTAAGCGCAATTGTAAAGAAAATCCAAAATATAAATGGCAAGAAAAGTTAAATTGCCATCACACACACACACACACACACACACACACACACACACACACACACACACACACACACACATATATATATATATATATATATATATATATATATGCTGGTGTGTGTGTGTGTGTGTGTGTGTGTGTGATGTATGCATGTAGATTCTCGAATCACGGGTCACATGTCCTGTACACTCAATGGTAACTCACTGTAACTCCAAATAGCATATTAAATCGAAGCTATACTGAAGAGAATGAAATGCTGATGTCGGGCTGTATGGGCAAAGAAACATGCACTGCTCAAAACAAAACATAAAGTAGCTGCACGGCCCAGATGGCAAAATATGCCCACATGCGGGTTTGTTTGTTTGTTTGTTTGTTTGATTTTGATTTTGGGGGGGGGTTATTTTTTGCTTTGTTTGGTTTGTTTTGTTTTTTGTGTATTTTTTCTGTCGCTTAACAAAATCAATGGAAATCATTTAATGATGGTAATAAATTTCGGATTACTATCGTTTGGTTTCTGTTTATAGGGAATGCGACAAAGTATAATCCAGAAGTAATGGATAATGTGATGGAGAGTCCAAATATTTATCAACCTTTTATTATCTCCATCCGTATAGGAGATACAGTTCACATATATCATGATCACGTTGACCTCTGAATATTTGCCCAATGACAACCTGTCAAATACAGTACGAGAGCATAACATTCAATCTAAATTGGGTAATGAAAAGAATTTAAAATTGGAAATCTTGCATAATTGGAACAGCGAGATAGATTTAGATATTCACACGTCTTTGCATTTGTTCCTGGATATCTTCCAGATTCTTTATTTATGGGCTAGCCTATTGCACATGTGTGGAACAAAAGCATAGCATACTGAATTATGCAAATGAAAGTTTTTTTTTTTTTTTCAATTACAGTTTTGAATTTTCGAAGAAGAAATAAAATGCAACTCCAAGTTGTAATATTCTTTTACATTTCAGAGACATAATCAGATTTGTTTGTCAAACAAAAAATAGTTGTTTCTAGTTCACTCTTACTTAGAGGCGGTATAAAGCATAAAGAATAAACGTCAAACCCAATACATTACCACATGTGATGGGGAAACAACCGTAAATGTCCCCAGATCTGTACAAGATTGTAATAATATCGGAATACCATATCACACTGATGTACATGTATGATATGTTACTGAACGAAATAGTACATGTGCAGAGAATACAAAATCAAGACATCAGGATAGCCTCCAAAGCAAAGCATATAACTCTCGTCCTTAAGTCCCTTCACTGCCACCTGTACAACAAGGTATCAAGAATACAATAAACCTGATGAAATACTAGTGAGTATACAACGTTAATACCAAACTTCTTAGTGACCATACACATAGAATTACAACCTTACTCGTTCCCTGCACTTTTTACATAATTGCCTCTCAGCCCCCAGTTAAACTGAGGCCCGCAGGATATAGAGTTTTTTCCTGTGCCAGTCCCAAAGTTGAATACTCTTCCGTGAAACCTGTGGCAAAACAAGTGAGTGATTGCTTTGAAACAAAAAAAGAAAACATAAGACTTTCCTTTTCATAAAAGCATGTCACATTATGTAGACAGCTTACTGCAATATGTAATGCCTGGTGTATTCATTACTGTGGTGATAAGTTCTAAATGCGTTAGAGCTGATTTGAATCGTGAAGTACGCTATTTAGTGCTAGTATATTATATCATCATTTGCGTTGGACGAGGAAACTGCTGAGTAAATCTGAGTTTTGCAACAACTGGGGATATTAAAAAAATATACCAGGATTTATTCAATGATATCTGGGCCTCTTATCACAGCTTCCCGAGTCCAAATGGCACCAGGACGTTTCCTCTGAAAACTGATAGCTTATTTTTGAGGACGGATTAAACAAAACTTGATATCCTTTGCTGAATGTTTGTAAGAATTGGCATCATTTTGCACACTGTACTCGGCGGGGGGGGGGGGCAAAAAAATGGTATCGAAAGCATAACTAAAAGCTCAAAAAAAGCCACACCAATATGACATCCGTAACCTGATTTCTCAAATGTGATGAGCTAGTCGCCAAAATTTGCGGTAAATAGGTTAGCCAAGAGAGCCTCGCCCTGTTTCATATCATTACTGGTCCAGAAAGATTCGCTCAAACGTCAGCCCAGTGCACTGTAACGATTTGGGATGCCCTGTTTCATATCATTACTGAATTTACAAAGATGCGTTGATAGGTGTGTC
>OZ026621.1:14051297-14118797 GCA_964020975.1 Hermodice carunculata
GTGCACACATTTGCAGGCCGAGCAGCTCACTGGGTCCAGTAATAGGATGCTCTGTGGGATTTTTTTTTCTTATACTTCCGTCACACAGCAACATAATTTAAAACAGATAAATCACTTATCAATCAGAAATGCATAGACAAAATGATCAAGAGTAAACTACACATTTCCTTGGCGTTCAATTTATATGGGTGTGTAAGACTGGAAACGAACAGGTCCCCATCTTCAACTTTCTGCAGTAAAATCAAAATGGCGGACATCACATGTGCACTTAAAAAAATACGATGGAAATTAAATAATCGAACGAAAATCAGTACATGTATCGCTCACACAATGATATGATGGATAATGGTTTAAGAATATAATACGTGAGTAAGCAGAATTGCTGTATTTGAGATGTGGATTAAGCGAGTGGCCGATGCAATGACCAATTTACAAGTTGTGAAATCTGCTCATAGAAGTTGGTCTTTCGACATCTTTTCAAGTTCAATGGTGTTGTAACTTGTATTGGACAAAAAGTACGTGTCTATTCTTATGCCAATTTTCAGACAGCGAAGAATTTAACGATTTTGTATCCGCACAGAGGGGTATGTCTATTATTTGGGGATTAAAACCCTGTCCGTTGGCTGCATCAGGGGGGTGTCCGGCAACGAGGTGCATTTTCAATGGGAAAGCCGTCAGTGGAGGAGGTCCGTTGGGAAGGGGGACTACTGTTTACCTCCGTGGCTGAATTAAAAAAAAAAAATTATTGTAAAGGCATCACGTGAAAATCATTCGGGCCTATACCTTACGTGATGGGTCAAATGTGATAAATTCATACTGTCCCTTGCAGTACAGTTAAAACAACCCCTCCAAATAAGCTTTCGCTGGTAAAGTGTCCAGTGTATCATCCTCGATGACGGATAATTTAGAGCCACATTTGTATATTATTCCTGTCAATTTTTTAAAGAGCCTAATACTGATGTACTCCAGGTGCAGAGTTCACAGCTAGAGCAAACATTAAGCAGCTGTTTGGCCTGTGGCATAACCACTTCGTACCACAATTCAGTTGCAGTATAAGCCTCTAACTTAATTTTTCAATGGTCAAAACCACTCAGCTTTGAGAGGGTCTGAACCCTGGACCCCAATCAGTGACACTGCCCCTGGCTTTTAGTGGACACTGGCCTATAAGTAACCTCACATCCAAAGCTACACACATTTCCTGTGCTAAATTCTGTGTGATCTTTAGAATTGAACGGAATATTTTCATGACCTCTGCGTACAGTTCTGACCATATTTTCATGTGTGACAAGTTGAGATAAAAACATTGAAGGAGGTAATACTTTATATCAAAGCAACTCCTGGTACTTGAGCAGCAATGCGTGAGAATATTAAGATCATCCGAACTGAATAGTTTTTAATGAGGCAGATGTGCTCTTACATTTTCTGTTTCTGCCTATTTAACCATCTGGGAAGATTTGGAGCATGACAAAATTACTGGAAATGTCATTATAAATGTGTTTCAAACAGCTCTCAAAGTGTCTACAACACCAGATATGGTTGCAGTGTTCAAAATGTTGTCAGGTGGAAACTACAATATTGTTTTTCAATATTGAAATTCAATTATTTTTTTTTTTAACATTTCATGTTTTTTAGAATCTACCCATTATTTCTGTAAAGGTGCATAAGGGCTGCATATTGAATTTGAAAACACCTGATACTTTCATATACATATCAGTATGTAACTGTTTCCATAAAAATCACAACTAAGAAAGGACCAAAAGCAAACAAACAAACACACACATACACTCTCACACACACCAATGTCCAGTGCCCTAAATGTTATATCTGCTTTTTTTTTTTTTTTTTGAAAATCAAGACGGGTAAACCTGCCGTAGCAGTACTGTCTGGAAAGAGTAAGTACTCTCGGCTCTACTAGAGTAAACCTTTGCTGAGTCAGGCTGGTCAAGGATACCACATGAAAGCATCCCTGGTGCCTTTGACCAGTTTTGCATCATGTCAGATTGGAGTGAAGTCTTACCAACAGTGAAAGATTGAAATGCCTTGAGGTCTGTTTTGCAGGCAAGAGTTTGGTTCATGTTCATGTTTAAAAAAAATACCCACAATATCCTGCTGTACATTTTGTATGAATTATTGACAATATCTTATAATAATTTTCAAGTATGAATTATGCACCATAACGTATCATACAGTATACATGTTGTAGTAGGAATTATTAAAAACATCCTGTTATACTTTTTAGAGAGGTTTATATGCAATATCTTTATACGCTTTTTACTGTGTATTTTTCACAATAAGCTACATACTTTTAGTATGAATTATTCATAAAAATCCATTATATGTTTTAGTATAAATTCTTATTTACAGTATCCTGTAAGACTAATAAAGTGTAATTACACCCCCCTTTTGTACATTTTGCTGATGCTGTGCACCAGCAGACAATCACATAGAGGACAAGCGATCATCTAGATTCTGCATCATTTTCTTTTCTCATTGGAATTCATAAAAATCCATTGACCAACTCTCAACCTGAATTCTTGAGATGTATTGCAAGGCATTGCTGTGGAAAATTGTTTTGTTCAATTTGTGATTGGGGCCAAGGTTTACACACACACATTTATTGATTAACACACTTCAGGCAGTGTTCGTAAACTATTTTTACTGCAAGATGGTGATATAACTAATGCTGCTGTGTTGGTATTCTAAGTGGCAGTCCTTGCTATGCACCAATATGAAACTCTTTGATAAAAAGAAAAAAAGTTAGGAGCTCCATGACTTTTGTCCATAGATACTGGTCTGGTGTTTACCTCTACTGCAGACTTTGTTTTCTAAGCTATCTTAGTCTGTCGTGAGATATGGATGGCTTATATTTGACCTACTGATCCCCAAAAGAACTGTATAAAGAGGGCTGGTTGTTTTGGGCTCAAATCCATTTTTTTTTAATGTGACGTGTGGTGGCCCAAATCACAGACAGAGGAAGGACAGAGGTCGTAAGGCAATTACTGCTCTGTGTGTGGAGCCATAAACTACTTGTCCTTCTCCCTTGTTAGATGAAAGGCAGCCAATGGACTCACAGAACCACTTCATGGTAGCCTAGAATGACCATGAACAATGTCTGGGTCGTGGCCAACAACTTGACTGTGAGTGTTCTAGAGAAAATACATGCAGGTTTTGTGTAAGGTGGGGAGACAACAAGTGACCACTCTGCGAGCACTCCCAGATGATGTGCAAGAGGGCCAGGTGTAAGAGTGTTGCTGAAAGCCAGGCCAACGAGTCTGACTGCTGCATCTTCTTCCACAGTGACATCATTAGAGAAACAAAAGTGAACCCACATGGCTTGCCTGCAGGCTGCCTGTGCCCCACCCAGTCCAATGAATAGAGAAAAGAAGCACGTAGTCACAAGCAGGGCAGCAAGAGATCAACTCATGAGTATCCTGAGCACTCATTTTCTTGGAGATGATGGACAGAAACCAATGAGACATATGGATCTGATCTAGCAACTGTTTCCTCCCTTTCAGCCCATCACATCAGATTCCCATCCAAAGAGACATGCTAAGTGCTGCCGAGATCTTTCAGCCTGGGCCATCCAGCCTCGATCTCTTTCTGAATTCTCAAAATCCTAGACAGCCACTTGAGTGAAACCATGATGGAGACCATCAGGTCACCATCTTGGCATTACAGAATACTGGCCGATTCTCCAAGCTCCAGGGTCCAAGACTTCAGGTTGAACATCCAGGCATCCCAGAGCATCGAAACCATGGCCAAGCTCTCAGGTCGGATACCTCAGGTTAAATGTTCAGGCATCTCAGAGCAGTGGAAACAATATCCACGTCTGGGGTGGTACCTACCTGTGTAGCAAGCCTTTGGCTCCTGTGGTTGTGGCCCCTACCGCTACCCAAGTGCCGACTTTGGCACCTGCAACCACTCTGCCGGCAGTGCTGGTTACTGCCCCTATGGGCCAAACCTGGACAGAGTAGATGGGGATCTTACTGCACCCTTCAGCTGAGCCAAGTACCCTGCCTCCCTCCTTTGAGAGGCAAGTGGAACACAATTTGTGCAGGTGGCAACAGTGCACCTTTACCAAATTCATGTGTACCTTGATGACTTGCTGACCCAGGCACTAGATTTGCTGCACCACACACAGACCACAGACCATTCTGGAACGTCACAAATGCTCTTTTTGGTATCCAGTTTGATTTGGTCACTTTCATCTGTTGTCCTTCAGAAGACGGGTAGTTCAAACTCACTGATCCTCAAAGCATTTCTGACTCACAAGGTTAGCTTGGCCTGGCAGTGGCAAACCCTGATAGGCTCCGTATCCTAGATGGACTCTCAGGTCCTCCTAGGTCACCTTGACCATCGTCCCTTGCAGCATGCTCTGTGGGAGAGATGATTGAGAGAGAGTGGCTACCAAGGGCAGGTGCCAGTACTCTCAGCAGACTGCCTGCCCCTCCTTTGTTGGACCACGTGAAAGAACCTCATGTCGGGTCAGACATTGACCCCACTTCAGGTGCAACACACTATGTACATGTACTCATCAAGGTCTGGGTAGGGGACCCATGTAGAGGGGCATAAAGGATAAGGACTTTGGCCCGTGCAGTCTGTATCCCACCACATAAAGTGGTTGGGACTGGAGGCTATATAGGCACTCCACCACTCTCAGGACCTTGAGAAGCACAAACAAACACAATCTCGTTATGTGCAACAATAGGACTGTATTTGCCTACCCAAACCACCAACCGAATGCTGACTTAGTTAGCTGGACACATCACTTGATGGTGCTCCAAGCTTGACTCATGCATGTGATGTATGTGCTGGGATTACAAAATGTCCTGGCCAACTCTTGAGAAGAAGTAATTCAGTAGGGAAGGAGGGGTCACTTTAGCCAGGGGTCATTGACGCCATGTGAGCCAGATTGGGTACCCCAAACATGATCTGTTCATGACAAGCACAAAGGCAAAACTTCTGTTTTAGTATTGCCTGCACAGGATTCCCAGGCCTTAGTGGTGGAAGAACAAGCCTATGTCTGCATTGCGGCTCTCGTCCTCACAACTTTGCACAGTATGCTATGTACTGACCTGTGCTTTTGTTGGCTGGTGTCTTGGGCAGTGAACAAACACTCAGTATCTTGTATTTAGGCACATCGCCGATGAGGTCCAGCACACATGACACAACTCACCTTCACATTGCTTCATGTATCACAAAGTACCACCAGTAAGTGGCTAACACATTTTTGAGTCCTGGTTTATGGAATTAGCTGCGAACTTAGCAGGCAATGATTTATAGGCACCAATGCTGTTGTCACTTGTAAGGCCACAAAAGGAAACCACAAAAAGAAATAGAGCATAGAGACAGTGCAGTTATTATATAAAATCTCACAAAACAATGCAAAAAAACGTGAAGATGACATACCAAACGTGTGCTTCACAACCCTTTGGCTATCAAGACCTCAAACATGAAATCCACCTCGAGACCTCTAGACTACAGAGGTAAATAGAATCTCTTGCAGGAGAGAAAGCCATGCTTCATAAAATAGTTTTCATCTCTGAAAAACTATTTGTGCAAAGTTTTAATTTGTGAAAGCCTTGAGACCAGCCCACAGGATACACATGGTTCCCCAGTGGAACCAAAAGTCAAAATATTGGCTCCGAAAATTCAAATCTAGTCAATAGAGAGATTCAACTACATCATACTACATGCTGACACACTCGAGAGAAAAAATCAAAAAAACAAACCCACAGTCTTCAAAGAGCACAGATAAAGGGCCAAAGAACAGCAACGGTCTAGAGTTACTAAGAATAAAATAATGTAAAATAATGAAACAAGTTCACCGAGGCAGTAAAGACCAAAAAGCACACACAGTGGCAGAGGCTGTCGCAGTGCTAATACATTATGACACAGAAGGCATAATCTATCCCACAATAGCTATTAAGTGGATGGAACGAATGAAGGGTGTCATACAATTGTATTTTATTGTGGACAAGAACAAGCAACAAAATCAAGAAGTAAGATTATACTTTCCCTGGGTATACAGCGTGCAAGCAGCTCCAGGCTAGAAGCCAAGACCCAAGCTGTTAATAGTCTTGAAAAGCCCAAGTTTATTGAAGACAAGAATGTCAAAGGCTGCCATCACTTTTTCCAGGCAGCCAGCAAGCGAGGCAAGAGACATTGATGGTGCACATTTAACTAAGGATGGCACCTCACTTTTTGCCTCAAATTTCAGGTTTGCAGTTGAGTCAAGTCTGGGTATAAGACACCGGCCAATCAAGGCTTGTATCCAACTTGACTGTATGGATACTTACGAAAGTGATCATGCAATCTCATTGCAATGCTTGACAGGGAACAGAAGTGAACAATTATTCTTTTGTCCACAAAGGCATAGAATGTTAATGGGCTTAAATCAATGATTAAAAACAAACTTGGGGACAAACATTTTGAACCATAACTCCAATCCTAAGACATTGTGTGCGTGACAGAGGCCCATTGGTGTTTAGATACCAGCATTCAGTTGCATAGTTATGGTTCCTTTCAAGTAAATAGGCCTCCTCTCATAGGAGTATTGGAAAATTGTGGTGGGCACCCCATATGAGTTGAACAACCAAAATCTAAAGGTACGACGTTTTATCTACGCCCATCGCCACAAAGTGAAACTTTGAAAGTAGAGAAAGCTTTCTTCAAATTGAACCAAGCTATTTACACTTGGAGTGAAGACATTCCACCTAGAAAGTCTACATACATTTGGGGATAATCAATTGATATTTTTTATACTGAAGAAGCAAAATTATCGTTATATTGTTCATTATGCCATTCAGCTATAGAAGTGGTAATTAACATTACTTTGTGTTTATAGTAGTACATATTTTCCTTTTGACGATATGTAATGTTTGGACAAGCATATAGACAATAGAACAAATATGGACGCCAACCTATGCGAGTCATGTAAACGGGTCATATAATTTTTATGTTGGCAGTGAACTGAGAATACTGAATATAAGGGCAACCTGAACGGGAAATATAGACGCAATAAATCAACCAGGGATGAGAATGTAGGTTATGGCATAGCAAATTGGGGACTGTGCAACAAGATATGTCACTTTTTCATTCAGTGTCCATGACTTCAAGGTAGACTTGCAAGATCTCTGGATTAAACCTCTAGAAGTATGGATTTGGTAAACAAAAATAACAAAAAATAAAACAAATACGAAATTAGATCCCTTTCCATACAGATACACAAGAATGCAAGAATGTATTGAGTGCTACAATGCAAAGCCTGGCAGCATAACATAGACTTAGACAGTTGGAAGCATGCTTTAAAAAATGAATTATATTCTCTTCATGACAGTGTCACCTTGCTTCATGAAATATACGCGGGTGTAACAGAAGGCATCCTACTGAAAAGAAATGTAACAAGGCCAGAAGTAATTATTTATCAAAAGTTGTACAACAAAGATTGTTACAAGTTGAAAAAGGATACGAAAGGTTTGGCTGATAAGTTAAGTAATGGACCTGGAGATAATCGCGTTCAGAAATTTGAAATTCAAAAATGTAAAAAATACACAAAATTATGCAGGCAAACAAAGAAGAAATACAAGAACTATCTAGTTGGTAAACTCGAATATAGCCAGTTAAATCCAAACAAATGCTACAAAACTGTAGAAAAAGTCTATCTACACCTGGCCCACACCACTACATCAGTGTGATGCCGATGAATGGGTACTGAAACAAAACATCAACATCCAGCTGTCAATATCAATAAAAAGGAGAAATTTCACTCCTGAATTGAGACAGTTAATGCCTCATTAAAGGCAACTGGTGGCCTTCTCCCCCTTAAAAAAAATGTTCCCTACCCACAAACTTGTGTTTTTTTTTCTGAAATATATAAGCCTAGCCACTTCAATAAAAAAAAATATCACTTGCACCAAAGATAAAAATGGACACGGTAGTCCTGCCAGTTTTGAGTGTTACTGACTGCTCAGTGACCTGAGCTGACAGCAAACGAAGAAAATGAAGCAACACCATTTTTTATGACACTTATGAATCTGGAACATTACAAAAATACTGTACTTCCATTATGAATCGGAAAACACAGCCCACAGCAGAACATAGCCAATGAAGTATTTATATGATAGATCATAAAAAAAACATTTACCCACATGTGATCAAATATAGTCGTAACACAAGTAAGACCACCTTAAAAATATTATTTAATATTGGATACTGATTAATGAATTAATGCATGGTGTACAAACAACATACTATATATTTGTTTTACAAACAATTGTTGATACATACACCAGAGAGCGTTTTAGGGGTGATGCTTTTTGGGGGGGGGGGGGGTATTTTGTGGCTGCAATTTCTATAGGGTTATTAAGAGTATGTATACTTCAGGTAAGACATAACAGGATAGGAGAGTATTTGTCCGCTCCTATTTACACACATATTAAATGTTCAGTCAATCACTATAACATATTACAGGGATTGAGTGGTGAGAAGTTATGAGCCAATCTCTATTTGCCTTCTATATTATTGACATTTCTCAGCTTTTTGATGAGGAAGATTCACCGGTATACATATGTAGTGGATCAATCAGTTACCTCCAGTATGCTGGTTATTTGGTTATACTGTCCGAAACAAAAGAGGGTCTTCAGAGATGCTGAAGTAGGCCTCAATTGCAATCTACTGTAAAGAATGGCAATTGGAAGTAAATGCTAAAAACAAAATCTATTCCAAGGGAAGGAAAGATGAGGATTTCTTTTGTTGTTGTTTTTAATGAAACTATTCTTGGCAAGGTCATTAGTTACAACTTTCTATGTCTTAAATTTTGTAATAATGGTAACTTCAGCGAGGTTTTAACTGAGCAACAGATCAAGGTCGTAAAGGCACCATTTAAATTAGAGAAGAGAATAGGTAATGTTCAATGTTAAACCACCTATTCAACCTATTGCAACACATGCTGCTAAAATATCGGGCATGAAGCAATGAAAAACGTAAAAAAAAGTATATAGGTGCTTATGAGACTCTGCCTATTGAAAGGGTGTGTACTAGTTTCTAACAGTACGTATCTGAACAAAGAAAAGCAAGTAATGAGGCTGTGTTAGGAGAGCTTCGTAGAAGACAATGTGCTATTTAGTACTGTGTGAGATTATTACAACATGTGTCACCCCTTACTCGGGTGTGTATATGTAGAAAGTGTCTTCCTAGCGCAAAAAGTGGCTAGGTCTTGGATATATGAACTCTGACAGATGCTTTCTCATTTTGAATTGGAAAATTAGACAACCAAACCTATTTAGATGGATCCATTGCAACCTTTATTCATATATATTGAATATTAGAATATGAATTTCATGTACTTTGTGAAAAAGCTTACAAATGAACAAATTAAATATACTACGTTTACTGGGAAGAAGGTTTGCTAAGGACGATTACCCAACGACCACATGGCGACGTGAACTCGACAAATTAAGAATATCGGCAAACATGTTCACAATTGAAGCAGGAAGATCCAATTTAACTAATAGGAAAGGACGAATATGTGAACGTCGTAACAGCAAAGATACCAAAACTTAAAAAATACATTTTCTCTTTGAGTGTTTGATGTATGATACAATAAGGAACTACTACTTGGGAAAGATAACTGCAAAAAAAACAGACCAACAAATTGTGAAGACAAAACATTTCAATATTTGATGACCAATGGGAATATTGATCCGGTTGCACAGTTCCTTAGGAAAACAAAACAACAAAGCGGGCCTAATAGGGCAAAAAAACAATGCATGGTGATAGCAGTACGTAATTGAACAATGCGCAGTATGCTGCTGTTATGGACTGATGATTCAACTGTTTGGTGCTGTGTATATACATGTACCTATGATTTTTCTTATTCTTGGGACATTTTGGGATTGTCCTCAATTTGCAGCTGTAAGCATAGTTTATTGTTATATTACCTTGATAAAATCTATTATTCATTTAGCACTCATGTTTTCATCTGTTTCTCAGCAAGCGTGTGAGGGCTCGTTATGCTGGTATATATTTTTAGTTATGTCTTTGTTTCCCAAAAAAGCATTTTCTATCTATGAATTCTTTATTTCTCGCTTTCTTTCTTTCATTCCCAACAAATTTGTCCGACGTTTCAACTGAAAACTATTACATGCAAAAACTCCATAAGTCACATACTAATACTTCAGTCTAGTCCTCTTCTGAAGAGGGGTGGTAGGTTTCAAAATAATGCAAATTAGGGTCAATTTTAAAATCTTGAATATTTTCAAAATATTATTAGAACAGGTGCCCTTCCAACTTCAATACATATGTTAGTCTTGTAGGTACATTCAATAAACCAGAAGCAAAAGTTGTGAAATTTATGTTAATAATGGCACTTTAAAAGTTCAAATGTTCAATATCTTTAAATTTATTATTGGCAAAGGTGACATTCTGGCCTCAATTTACAGGTTTGTGCTAACGACACATGCAATGAAACACAAATAAAAGGTGTATAATTTTAATTTGTGGTCGTTAAGGCCACTTCAGAAGTTTAAATGTTGGATATTGTCAAAAATGTTTTGGATAGAAATGGCACCCTAAATTAAAGACATATGTTTGTGCTGTAGGTGCATCCTATAAACCACAAACAAAAGTTTTACCATTTTAATCTATGCTAATTAGGAGCACTTGAAAAGTTTGAACATTGAATATCTTGATATCTATTATCGGTAGAGGCGCCATTCCAATTTTAGTCCCTACACGTAGGTCTGTGTGGTAGGTGCATCCAATGAACTAGAAATTTCAATTCATGACAATACGGCACTTGAGAAGTTCATGTACAGAATAAATTCAAAACTATGATGGGGAGAGGTACCATTTCAACTTCCAATATACAGGTTTGAGATGTTGGTGTTTCCAAATAAACACAAGTAAACGATGTAGAATTCTACTTTCATGCTTATTTGGGGCACATCAAAAGTTTCATTGTTCAATATCTTGAAAACTATTGTAGGTACAGAGGCTATTCCAACTTCAATTCATAGGTGGCTACCATAGGTACATCCAATACACTACAAACACAAGCCGTATGATTTTAGTTGCGCCAATTAGGGGCACTACAAATGTCCGAATGTTGAATATTTTCAAAATCATCATAGGTAGACGTGAAATTTCATCTTTGACTCTAACTGGAAGCCGTTTGGATATTTCCATCTATTGGACGATATTTAATTAATTAGCAATATCGCTGAATCATTCGGCGATATTATCAAATCATTCAACGACATCGTTTAATCATTTAGGGTTATCTATAAATCATTTAGGAATATCTCATCATTTCAGGATATTTCTAAATCATTTAAGAATATCACTAAATGCTTTAAGGATATCAGTAATTAAGATCAGTTTGCTCTACTCCTAAATGATTTGCCAACATTGCTAAATGATATCACCAGACAGCACTAAATGTGAAAACGGCTTGCCCAAATTCTTAGCTTTGTTCTGCAAAAGCATCTAATGAACTAAAAACGAAAGTTGCAGAATTTCCATTTATGTTAATTAGGGTCTCTGGTAGAGTGTGAATGTTAATTATATTCACAACTATCCTAGGCAGAAGTGCCATTCAAAATTCAATTCACAGGTTTGTGCTGCAGATGCGTCCAATAAACTGCAAACAAAAGTTCAATTCTAATTGATGCTTATTAGGACCACTTCAAAGGTTTAAACGCTGGATAAAGATAGCGGTGATATTGAAACTTCAATTTGTAGGTATGTGATGTAGGCGCATCCAATAAACTACAAGTAAAAGTTGTAAAATCTTAATCAATGCTAACTAACTAGGGGCATTTGAAAAAATCAAGTATTTGAATAACTTCAAAATAATAATAGGTAGAGGTGTCAAGCTAACATCACTCCATAAGGATTATACTCTTGTGTAATATACAGATTCTTTCATAAAACTTAAACTTACTATAGTATATCGTCACCTTGGAAATAGGGTCAAAGTCAACCCACCTATACTGGCGTATACACCTGGGCACTACGAAGGTCCAAATTGAAAAACTTCTCGAGTTATGGTGTCAAAACCACAGCCTCTCTACCAAATAACTAACCAACCTGGTGACCTTTGGCATTTGGTCAATGTCATCCATCTTCTAAGCTAAACAACCCCTAATTGCGGATTATTACTATTTGCAAGATTCAAGTCATAACTTCAAATCTGAGTTACAGTGGAAAACCAAGTTCACTTAAGTGACCTTGTGACCTTTGAATTTACGTAAAAGTCACTCATCTTAAAAAGTGGACCTAGCCCTGGATAAGGACTATGATCCTATGCAATATACAGATCCTATCTTTCTTAAAAAATTTCTAGTTATTGTGTGGCATCCAAAACTAACTATAGTACCTCAGATATAAGCTCAAGGTCAACTACCTTCATAGTTTGCCTAGCCCTTATTTAAGAGTATACTCAGGCACTATGAAGGTCTTATCTCAAAAACTTCTTGATTTATGGTGGAAAACCACAGATTCTCTGCGGACCTACCAACTGACCTGCTCACCTTGGAAATTTAGTCCAGGTCATCCATCTTCTAAGATGACGGAGCCCCAATTGATGAATGTTAATTACCATGGGCAATATTGTAGTCGGAACTTAAATTCTGAGTTACAATGCAAAAACCAAATTCACTGGTGACCTTGTGACCTTTGAATTTAGGTCACGGTCAGCCATCTTCGAACTTGACCTAGATAAGGATTATCATCCTGTGCAAAATACTGGTACTATCTTATTATTAGTTGTTTTTTTTTTTTGCTTATGCAGAAACCAAGTTCATTTGGAACTACCAAATTTCCCAGCATAGTGTAAACCTTGATGTAAATATAAACGAATTCACCAATCACTACTGATTAAACAATACAAGAACATATCTGAGGAAAGGAAGACATGTACCAACCGGCTACTTGAATTATCTATTCCCTCATAAAATTTACACATCTGATGACCTCAAAGTGCATCACAACTGTTCAGAACTCCAGTACACCTGTTGTGCTGAATCGGGGCAATGGGCTGGAAGTGCCCGAGAACAGCTTTTGTTAGCAAAACAATAAACAGAGCCAGAGTGTGCACATGAGAATTTCCTAGCCCATTGCCCTCCTCCCCCCCTCCATTATGCAATGAGGCATACGAAGGTGTGTAGCAGCGTTTTTGTTAGCAAGCGTGGAACTGCCACTACAATCTTAAGTACAACTGTGGAATTTCCCAAATGTATTATTTTAAAAACACATGCAGTTGGTCAAAACTCTGAATGTTGAATAAATATATGTCCACGGATGAGCACAATACCTGACTGAGCAATAACTATTGAACAATTTGATCTTTACATCAAAGACGCATTTGGACAATTTTCCTATCAACATATTTGCTTACACCTAAAATGTGTCCGGCGCAACATATCTGCATTTTTCTCTGAAAATTTCACATTTTATACTCAGATATTTGTGACACTTCTTTTTCTCAAGCTCTACTGAGATAAACACCTGGTATGCTTTTGACCTAATTTTGTGAACTCAGAAACAACATAATTATAGAATGTCTTAGTATGATTGAATATGATATCTTTATTCGCTGTGTACATTGCACAAACATTTTTCAGCTGGGAAGCTAAGAAGCGGGAGTGTGCGCTTATTGGAATATGTAAGTTGATAAGGAAGAATACAGGAAGTAAGATACATACAGAAACACACTAAGGCTGAATAAAATATTACTTCATTTATAAAATTGGGGAGTGCATGTACACGATTTCCATCAAATTATAGGTGGGGCAACTAGTATGATTAGCGACTTAGACTTTGACCTCCCCCACATTCCCACCGAATTTGGTGAAGATCCACCAAATATTTTGCTAAAGTGTTCACAAGGTTTTCATATTTTGACCCCTATATTGCATAATATTATAGTTGATACCAACATTATCAAAATGAACTTAGATTTTTATACACCCTTAAAGTCCTGAAAGTTTTATTGTGGTAACTTTAAAACTGTGCATGGTATTGCGGTCACAAGATGATCACACTTTGACCTGTATATTATATAATACCATAGGTTCGCCACCAAAAATAATGTCTATTTTTGCAGCCATTTTCCTTTTGGCAAGTCCAGTATTTTGCGGCATTAATTGCCAGTATGCTAATGATCTTCTTGTTCCTTTTGTGACAGAATTTTTAATCCTGTACGGAAAAGAAGCGTTGGTTTACAAATATTCACAATATGATTCATTTAGCACAAGATACTGCCAAATCTCGTCATTTAGATCAGTTTTCAGCCTTTCGTCTGAATATGTCCTTGGCACGTTGAGAAAGATAGTAAAAAAAAAAAAACACATGTACCCCTTCAACAAGAGATACGCAGACTGTCAGAGAAGGACTATTTTTACAAAATAAAAAAAAACAGCTATTGGAGTTCAGTTGAAAAAAACCCGCAGTGATGGAACCTTGCGTCCAATGTTACATTCTGCATTAAATATGAAAAATTAAGGTTGACAGAATATTGCCTCACTAAACTGCAAGGTGATAACTGTGTGAAAATAGGGGAAAGGACAGCCATTGAGCGCAATATTGTTAAGTATGAGAAGATGTATGTGCTCTTTAAACTATTTATGATTTTGTACATGTTTTCACCGATCCACTGAGCTCAAAAAAATTAAGCATCTACAAGGTTTCAAATCTGTGTTGTACGCTGGAATCGTCACTTGTACCAGATATTGTCCACAAATGTACTCTTTCCTTTGGAGAAGAATACATTTGTACACCTCTTCTGCATCAAATGTACCCTTGTCTTAAGTTTCACAAACCTGTAAGTTATATTTGAAATTATATATATATATATATATATATATATATATATATATATATATATATATATATATATATATATATATATATATATATATATATATATATATATGTATATATATATATTTGTGTGTGCGGTTCATGTCAATCTATTTCAGGCCTAAGGTCCATTATCGGTACATGTACATGAAAGAAATTGATGTATGTACATACATGTTTCTTGTGATGTGTAACAAAGAGTAAAATATGTAAGTAGTTGTAAATTGTTGTTTTTCTCACAAACTGAGCAACTCTGGTGATGAAAATCTTCCATTTTGATGGGATAGTGCATTGCTTCAATAATTTTTACTAGCAAATGTTCAGAGAGTGCATTAAATATACAGGTTCCCAGTCGGCTACATGTATAGAAATGAAATTTTCTAAATGGCTGCGCTACATTTGATAAATTCTTCAGGGTGATA
Source organism: Hermodice carunculata (assembly GCA_964020975.1). NCBI lineage: Eukaryota > Metazoa > Annelida > Polychaeta > Eunicida > Amphinomidae > Hermodice > Hermodice carunculata. The sequence goes on from OZ026621.1 coordinate 14,066,582, forward strand.
GCTATATTTTTCTGTCCTTTTTTCAATTTTCATTTTATATGCAAATGACAGAGGAATGTGCCTACTTACAAAAGGGGCTGATACAGGGTTTGTCTTATCTCCAACAATTTAGATACTGGAACATCGTGAAGGGAAAATAAAGAGGCACTGATGTTTTATGTATGTTGCTGCTAGGGGATGATTCTTTTATGTTCACGTGATACTTGTCAGATATTCAACACAGAGTTGCTGGTCACAATTTTATAAATGCAACACTACTATTTGTGTATGTAAGAAAGTATGTTAACTGGCATTGGCATTATTAACAAAGTACTGCTGACATGAAAAAGGTATGAATTATCAGGAGTGCGTGCTTGACATACAGAAGTGAGTTATTATGTGAATGAATGACATGTGTGTCTCTATTTAAGCTGAACCTGTTGGGGACATCATTGCAAGAATAATATTATATTGTGTGGTTTTCCTATTCGGCATTACAGCAATATTCAAGTTTAAAGTACGTAAAAAAGGCTTGTTTACAGATGTATGCCATCATAAATTTTATCCAAGGAAAAGAAGTTGAAGTGATGCCAAAATCATGGCTGATCAATGGGGAGTTGTGCAGGTGGCCAGGAAAAAAAACTTCAGGTGCAAAATTTAAGAAAAGGCGATCAAAGACTTTCAGATACCAGACAAGGAATGGTCAGCCAATGTTATACGTGTATTATGTGAAACAAGTAAGTAAATTGATAACATTTCGTTTAACTGATCCACATACAGAAAAATATGTTTGATTATATCGGATATTGTGCTCTTGCACGTTCTGTGTGACAACCTTGTTACAAGGGGGTCTGTCATAACATGGCAGGCTCTGTGGGCTCCCGATGATGGGCTTGTTCCTATGCCACCTTCACATTTAGTTCTATGTTTCCAAGTCCCCAAATTATAAAGCTGTTCCAATATGTCAGTGTAACACAGTTTGTTCTGCAGACCCATCACCAGCGTTGTGAAGTAAAATCATTGTAAATCAATTAATTTACAATTGAAGGGGCTTATTGCATAAAAATGTATCGCTGTGGTGCTAAGTTTTTCGCTGGGAAGTAATGCTTGATGGGGAAATGTTACGGAGATTCAATTCAGATAATGAAATCGTAGGCTAGCTTTCCCTTGATGAAGCTATTTACATTAACTTTTGTGTCAGTTGCACAGGAGTATTATTAAAAGGCTTTTATGAAAACTCAGTTCATACTGTGGTTGATATGAACACAGCAAAGGTAAAGACTATCGTTTATATTCATTTTTAATTTCAGGTTCATATTAAAAAGCACAAAGAAAACTGTCACAGGCTACTGTAACTTCAGATCTTCAGACGAATATCTTTCCCATTCTCCCACCCCTGGTCCATCCAGACTGATTGTTGCTTCTTGTTTCAACCCTTCAGTAGTGGTGGCCTTAGACTTGGCCATTTGGGAGGCATCCACCGATGCAGTTGGGATGGCTTTATTGGAACGCCATTCCAGTTTTTGTTTCGTTTTATGGAAAAGGTCTGCTGGCAAAAATGAAAGAAAGCAAGGTGTCTATTTGAAAGCAGTTAATACATAATTTGCTTGAAGTGTGCCAGTCATGTTAATCCTGTTGATGATCAGGCACCACCAAACAGCAATGCCTTGCAACCGTGTAGTTTAGCTTAGAAAGATTTCAATCACCACAGTCCAATAATGCTAACCATTTTATAGGACCGTGCTTGAGACCTTGCACAATATGTTGGTGTTAATGTCACTTTGTGGACTTGCATGGAGGATGACCATTGTTGAGATGGTGGTTTCAATTAGTACCTTTATAAATGCTGAATTTTATTGACCTTTTTAAACAAATTAGGAACCTGTGCTTGCAAATTTTCTGCTGTGCTGCAAATTTGTGTCCCTTTTCATGAATTGTACCGTCCTATATGCACATGAATGAGGCACCTGTTCAAACCAATTTACTGAAATAGGCCTATAATGCTAAACAAAACTTTTTGCATTCCGTCCGTTAAAACTAGACACGGCTTTTTTGACCCTATAGACCTTTAAACATACGTTTTGGACTCTTTTGGGTAAAGACGAACTATAAATTTATGTGATTCAGCTATACATACCGTAGAACATTGCCTTTGGTCGGAATTGACTTGGATTTGTTTCGTTAGGACCACGGTGTGGTTATGATAATGGCACTGTCTAGTTCAGTGGCACATCTGTAATTATTTTGTAACCTAATTTCAAGTTTGGCAGAGGGTAAACAGTTTCCCTGTGAAACTTGGTTTAAACATATCTCATTATTCAATTGGGAAAAGGGCAAGCTCTATATAAACCCCTCCTGAGATATCACGGGACAACATGAAGCAAGACACATTCAGTGTAGTGTATGCTGCTGTTTAGGGTTCTTACATAACGATTCATATATATATATATATATATATATATATATATATATATATATATATATATATATATATATATATATATGGGCCTACATACAGTTACGCTCGCGTTCAAGTTAACAAACGCCAAACGCACCAACGTTTCCTGAACGTTTCCCAAACACTTTCAGTGAAAGTCAAACGTTTTGCAAACGCGTAGCAAACACTTTGCAAACACTTTCCAAACGCTTTACAAAAACTTTGCCAAACGCTTTCAAACACTTTTCCAAACGCTTTCAAACACTTTGCCGAACGCGTTTGGTGAAAGCCGAACGTTTTCAAACACTTTTCCAAACGCATTCAAACACTTTACACTTTGCGCCAAACGTATGTGATACATATACATGTACACTTCGTAATCTAATTCTAATGACAGGAATATTTTTAACAAGTGTCTAAAAAGCTTATCAGCACCTAAAAATCCCAACAACATGTGCATGCCTTCATTTATGGATAAGCCAAAAAGCTCTACTATGTATATTTTACAATAAAGTTGAAATTATGCTTTTTCAAAAAAATCAGTTCTATCTAACAGTTTGTACATGTATCACTTACAATGCATGTGTATATATTGTAGGCTATATCATTTTTTTCTTGTTTGCGTTACAAATTGCAACTCGTTTATGCCTGTGATACAGTGGAAAACGCAACAAAAGCTACCTGGTCCTTGGACTAATTATATATATTTTAATTGAAAATTAGGAACCATTTCGGAGTATTTTTATAGGCAATATCATGATCAGATCATGGATCATGATCTGATCATGATATTGCCTATGGATTTACTCCAAAACAGTTTTTGAAAGATGAAGTATTCATGACATCTTAAATGAAGAATGAAGTCTTTAATTAATTTTAGTTGAATTTGACACTTGGGTAAACGTATTTGGATCGTGTTTTACATAATCATATACAACCTATAATGCTGGATAAGTGCACATTTACATGTAGGTACATCATATGCTGCTGGACCTGTTGAAAATACGTTTCGAGATTCTTCATCTTTTAAATGGAAGTGTTTGAAATAGATAATGTTTGAAAGCGTTTGTGAAAGTGTTTGAAATCGTTAGGGTAATTGTTCAACGCGTTTGGAAAGTGTTTGAACGCGTTTGGAGAAGTGTTCGGTAGCTTTGTGAAGGTGTTCGAACGTTTTGTTAAAGTATTTGAAATTTTCCCAAACGCTTTCCCAACACATTCCAAACACTTCCCAAACACATTCCAAACGTTTTGAAACGTTTCCAAACACAAGCCAAACACCAGCAAAACGCGAAAAAAGCGTTTGGCTGTTAACTTTTAGCCGGGTGTAACTGTACACATACCTATTTTACACATACACATACATGCATATATATACATAGCTTGTGAAACTTATAGGTGGGTGGGGGGTGATCGACTGTTTAAGGGGAGAATATAATAGAAATACCATACCTTCTGCACATGAATGCCGGTCTTTCAAAAGGGGTGGCCTCTAAGGTAATGCAATTGCTGTAAATTGCTTTTATTTCGCTGTTTTCTTATTTTCGCTTTTTTCACTGACAGCACACAACCGTGAAAATAAAAACACATGAAGTAGTTTTTGAACATTGTTTGAATGAGAATTAAGTCCAAAACAGTGAAATTTAAACTACAGTGAAATGTCAAAATTACAATAACCGCGAAAATTTATATACACAAAAATAAGCAATTTATACTACTGTAAAACAATAGAACACTGTAACATTTTGCTGTATGGCCTGTTATGTTATATTGCAATTGGTTTTTACTTTTATAAAGGTACCAGACCTGTTGGAGAAGCATCTGTAATTCAGCTCTTCTCAGAGCTGTTGACAATTCATAAAGAGACAAGGAACATGGTGTCACCACGTGAGTTCAATGTTATGAGGACAGACAGCATTGAACAGTCATGCATATTTCCGGTCAGCAGCTTGACCTGCCTTGTCATACTCAGGTGCCGCTGTAAAGCAACACATGACTAGTTACTGTCTGTTTTCCATGTAAACCAATCACTTTGTCTCATGATGAAAGATAAACAATTAAACATTTTATATTATAATATTAGCCTATTATAATTAGATTAAAAGACGAGCACTGATTGGCCATTGGCTCTTTCTAGGTCATGTGCTTAAGATCAGTAACACATGGTGCTCATGATCAATAACACGTTTCCATAGCTGTGCTGTTCCCCTTGCTTGTAACACGTTTGTGCAAAAGAATGTTCTGACAATTCACTATATTTTCTGCACTGCTTTGAAATGGATGAAGTTTCAGATTATGATAATGCTGCTGCCACTGCTTATGGTGATACCAATTATTATTGTCATCACATCATCTTTTTTTAGTTAATAGCATAAACACTGTTATTATATTAATTTTTTGTCAACATAATCCTTATAATGGCAAATGTCCATATTTTTAAAACTGTTAATGTATTCTTCTTCTTTAACAGGTTTTTATATGTACATTGAAACTGCAAGCCCTCGCAAATTGGGCGACATTGCACGACTGATATCGCCAGAATTAAACATAATAGGCGGCATTCATGTTAACTTTTTTGTCCATATGGATGGAGAACAGACAGGAAAACTACGTTTCCTGGCAAAGTCAAACGACACAGAAACCGAACTGACCAGTATGAAAGGTATCGACCGAGATCATTGGTTAAGAGTGAATCTGCAAGCAACTTTCACTCAACTAAATGTGGTTAGTTTATTTGCTGTTTGGCTTCCAAATTGTACATAGTGGTATACGCTAAATTCAAATCAATAAAATATTATTTATGGAAGTCAAGCGTCAAGTTGATAATACAGATTAAATTAAAACTGTATGTTCATGTACAAAAGCAATATGCCAAAAAAACGGTGCTATTTAATATCATTTTCATATTCTTCCTTTGCATCAGCAAGCTGATAGAGCTTTTACGTAATTGGGAGCCAATGGCAAAATATAAAAATTATAACACAACGCTGTAAAATGTGAAATACGATATTACAGTCTCCTGCTTACAGATAATATTTGAAGGAATGGTTGGGCCTGGTGTCCAGGGCGAAATTGCAATTGATGAAATCACTGTTTCAGGTGAGTCAATCCTAGAAGTAGAGTATAAAAGAAAAATAAATAAATAAAAACCAATCATTAATAATTGTTGAAAACATGTCCAATCGAAAAGTACACACATGTATATTTTACGCTATGCTGCCATGTCAGGTGAAGAAATCAGTTTTCTTGACCATGGCAAATCAGCACACCATACGTTTAAACACACGTTAAGGTTGAGCAAGTATGGCCACTGATGGGAACAGACCCGGGGCCACGTATGTGCGATTTCATGTGGAATGTTGTTTTGTAAGCAGGCTACATCAGAGAGGCATTACTGCATCAGATCACTGATTACAATTAGAGTGTTATTTAACAAATACCTGTGCATAGTGGCATATTCAATCTCACCTAAGTAAAAAAACATATTTTTATGCAATACCAATTAAATTTGTCGAACTAATATGCTCACTTGTCCTCTTAGCTGAGGACCATGTGCATATTTTCCCTCACATATAACCCTGCTGTTTTATAATAAATGACACGTATCTGTAATGATAATGTTCTTAGATCACAAGCAAAGGCCAGTGTTTGAATGTGGATTGTCACAAACCAGACAGTACACAAGGTCCTCATAACATCGCATGCCTGAGAAAGTGGTGGGTAGATGCAGGCTGTGTGGAAGCAGGAGTGAAAAGTCCAGCTAAGGGAACTGATACAAACTACTGGGACTCAGTGACAGTTGGAAAAGTGAAAAGTGATATGAGGGTTTACAGACATAGTGCAGACGTGAATTCTACAATTTACAAATTTGAATGCTTAGGTCGCAACCTACCGGGTAAAATATTTCAACAAGTTTATCTAAGTTGTGTATCCATGTAACCATGCCATACTGATAACTAACGTATATGTGTGTTATTTTGTGCAGAGCAAAAAGCCTACACATTGGTGTTATCCATAATGTAACAAAGTTATTCTGTAAAGTTTTAGCGTGATTTTGAGCCGCAATGTATATTTAAAATACCTCTGTGAAGTACAGTTGTTATGGTTATATGCATGTATTTTTCGCATGTATTAGTTCCCTAACCTCTGAATATTGAAATTGCATGTATATGAAATAGCTTTCATTTCAAGTACTGTTGATGGAAGAGACTAATCTAAAGATGCCTTCCCGCGGTCCCGAGAACAGTTTATCAAACTTAGACTCCATAGAGTAAACCGGTGAGCCTGAATCGACTCTGTTGAAAACATTGTTATGACTGATTAAATTTGAGTGGTAACACCGCCGGCCCTCACAAATCATGCTAATTGTTCTTGGTGGTACACTGATTCGTTTTTTAATGTGGTTAAATTACAAATGCTTCTTCTACATAATCATTGCATAGAAAATGTTAAACTTCCATAAAAAATATTAAGAAATACCGTTGTTTTGTAGGTGAGTGTGCTGCGCGTGAGCGACGCAAACGTTAGCAAATGCCTGGACCATTCCACGTTAACTGTTTGGATCGCTGGTGGAAAAATGCTGGATTTCTTGAAACTGGTCTAGCTGGCCCCGTTAACAGTCCACGTGGTGTAGATATCTGGAACCAGTTGACCATGGATGCTGTCAAGAAAAATATGACGAATTACAGTGAGTTAGCAAAGAGGACAGATGGTCATGCATTCAAAGTACTTTGTTATGGAAATAATGACACTTCTAAGTTGTTCTGAATTTGACTGGGTTCTTCCAATGAAACTCGAGCTTGATTTTGTTCTTTAGCTAGTGTTGTCCCCTAATTCAAAATCGAGTTTTTAGGCTTAAACTGCTTTTCCTTATTACCAAAGCTATTAATATATCTAATGTTTTCGGTAATTTCCATTGAATATGTACATATGATGGAGCTTTTGTGCATTAAAGCTAGGTTCATCAAGGTATAATAAACCTCCATTTGTGAAATTTTGCATCATGGTATAATGTAATGGACTGCGTACCTGACAAAACTGCCCAAATTCTTTAATTGAAGTACATTGGTGTTCATACAAACATACATATATATATGTATATATATATATATATATATATATATATATATATATATATATATGTATATATATATATATATATACATACATATATATATATATATATATATATATATATATATATATATATATATATATATATATATATATACATACATACATACATACATACATACATACATTTTCCTTTTAGACAGGGAGAAGTCCTTGTCATTCCAAGGTAGCAAATACATTGTGATAGAACCAGGACCATCAGGCACCACATGGACTGCTGCTGAGGAAGACTGTCAAAAGAGAAAAGGACATTTGGTAGCCTTTGAAAGCGAACGAGAATATAACTTTATTTACAATATAACTGGAACACTAACATTTGTAGGTGAGTCATGGTAGTAGAAATAGGTTCACTGTAATCTAAATTCTTTTATTACGTTTGGGAATATTCAGTAGGCGCAATAGACAGGGAGTTGGACGAAACATTGTATTTCACATAGATGCACGGAATATTACGGGGAGAACCAGCTATACAAAATAGTCATACAGGCACATCTCTCTGCCTCCTGAGGCACGGATATACAAGAACAAGTGATGCAGTATTTCAAATGTGGCCAGGACTAATAATATGGGAACAGGAGTTACCTTAAGTGCCTTCCACATTTGTTCGTATAATTTCTTTCAAAATATAATGATTTGCACCAAAATATATTTGAAGGTAAATTAGAGAAAAAAAGTATAACCGTTCATTAGATATCGTGATTGAGGTAACTAGTAATTCCTGACCTTGACTGCTTCGGTCAATATCACGCAAGTAATTTGCCAAGACTCTGGTGTTTCAATAGAGGACGTTCACATAATTTGCATTTCATGGATTCTGCAGTTTGCGTCTGGATAAATTGACGTACATTTTGTCCACTTAATCCCCATCCAACACAAGAAAATATATATCCAAACAAACTGTGATCACTCCACTGTGCTACTTTATAATGCACACACTTCTGCCATCGCGGTGTTATGCTGCTTGCCCATCTATTGCGGTCACTCATCCATGGTGCGAACCCTGCTACACTATGTGCACAAACAACAAAAAAGAAAACAAAAAAAAAAAAAAAACAAAAAAAAAAACCACCCCAACATAAAAAAAGCAAAAACAAAAAAACAAAAAAAAAGGATAAAAAAAAAAAATAAAAAAATAAAAAAAAAAAAAAAAAAACGAAAAAAAAAAAAAACAAAAAAAAACAAAAAAAAAAAAACAGACACGTCCAAATACTTTAAGTGGGTTAAATGATATCTATCATAATACAATGTTGCAGAAAGGGTGGCGTCTCTATTACCTCTTTTTTTCTTTCATATTTGTGGATTTTGGATAAACTGACTTGTTAGTTAACTGCGCTTACAGGATGGACAGTCTTTCATGGTTTCTGCCATATTTATTCAAATGGTGAAGTTCTTATTATTTTTTATATTTTTTATAGTTTCTCCTTCGTTAAATGTTCGGCAAAACCATAAAGAATCATCTGCTCCAGAACTAGTAATCTACTTGTTTCGAAATCGCATAGGAACACTTCAGGAAGCCCCTAAATTTGAGTTTGTTTCAATAGAGGCCATACGAATGTTTCTTATTTTTTTTTTCTTTCTATTTTTTTATTTTTTTTATTTTTAACCACTGTTTTTACGCATTAAAGCTTTTTGCAACTGATTGTCTAGGACCGTCTGCCATGTTTTGCTATAACCTAGTGGCAACATATCTAATGAACAAAAAAGGTTGTTGTTAGCTAGGTGATTATACTGTGGAAACCTTAATTTTGACGATCTGTTTATTGGTACTTGTCTATGGATACACATATTCCTATTAATTACTATGCAGGACAATGGGGAATGCAACAGTAATTCACATTTTCGACTTCCTTTCCAAAACCGCAGAGCTGAGTGACTTCAAATTGGGAAAGGGATATATGGACAAGGAGCCCAGACCATTTGTTCATGCGAAACATGGCAAAATGTTTGACATCATGAACATGTAGTTTGACCGTCAAATGCTAAATATTGTGATTGCTGTTGGGGTGCTGTTGAGGCTTTAACCCTTAAATGCCACATAATATTGGGGTTTATTTATGTAAACACCGGCAAGGCTAGAAATAGCCTCAAATCAACTATAGGGTTCCCTGGACCATAAATGAACAACGACAGCAATTTTGCATGGGGCATTAACCCCGGCAGCAAAGCCCCACCCCCAGGGCAAAGAGACATTTATTCACACAAATAGCGGCAAGACTGGACATGGTCTCAAATTGTGAGACCATTTCCAGTCTTGCAGCAAATATCTATTGTTACCCTGGTATTGATGCAAACATTTCTTATTTGTACAAGTCTTAGAGTTTTAAGTTACATGTAGCTTTGATTGAGTATTGATGGTGGTAACAATAAAGAACATAATAGGTCCGCTAGCCCACATATTCTGCAGTACATGTAAAAAGTTTTAGACTCAGTTGTGTTGAGATAGTCATCACCACGATGCCATGTGGCAGTCATATTGTCATTAGCAGTCGCATCGCTGCAGACAGCTGCTCTAGGTATAGTAGGTTGTAACGCACATGGCAGATCAGAGGCCTTATTTTATGTTTGGACCTGCAACCTTTTGGCATCAGTCCCTAGCTAAGATGGGAAACGCAAATATCCACTGCACCAAATCCTCATTCTTAAAAAAAAAAAAAAAGAAAAAAATGTGTCAATGGAGGTAGTTATGTGCGAGTGCCATAACAACGTGGTCATGCAGTATATGTACTGGGTCAGCTTTTATTTCCAAATTCGGGGACTTAAATCCACCCACATTAAGAAAATGCCGAAAATATATTTTATGTTTGAACGAGCGAAACTCAAACCTGCAACCTTTGGCACCAGTCGCTTAGCTGAAATGGGAAATGCACATATCCACTCAGCCAAATACCCATTATTGAAAAGAATGGTTCAATGGAGGTAGCTATGTGCGAGTGCCATGTCAACACCATTATGCCGCTAAAACTGCAGTCCTGTTGCACAACGCCAAAAACTGAAAAAAATGTCTTAATTCATTGAATTCTTAAAAACATATATGCAATTTACATCTCACATGCTTTCTCTTGTTAGCCTAACACATGAGGTCGTGAAATGCACACAGTGATAAAATACACGATTGTGAATCGGAGTTAAGTTTTTTTAGATCCGCCATCTTGGCATGATGTGGGTTTACAGCAAGCTCAGCATGCCAGCTGTGTTGTGAGCGGTTGGTGCATCCATACGACTAATTTTGCGGTAAAAACTGGGGTTTTGTGACGTCAGAATCCTAGGGTTTTGCGAAATATTTAAACACATGGGATTGTACTTGCAGGATATGTTGCTGAAAAGTGAATATTCATATTCCATTACTATTATTAAATTAACGTTAAATCCGACAGAAAGGCAATGCCTTAATCTGGGATTTGAAATGTAACACTTTCATACCACTATTAGGTATGGCTCGTATATATTACTACTGCATTTACTTTTGGGGTACCATTGCGTCACATAAGGTTTTCAATGCAAGTTTGTATTTCCTAATAACAGTTTCATTAGTACTTATGAGCGAGCACAAAAAAGTAACTTTGAGATTGCCAGTGACTTTAATACTATATTTTTTCCAATAAGCGATAGGTTTCTGGCTCTCCAAACCTTCAAGATTTCTTAAAATTAAGTACGTTTAGGATCGAAACGGAGTTTATTCATGCACTTTTCATAATCATGAAAGGTTGTTCCTAATACAGTGAAGTGGATTTGCACCACAGAACAGGTAAATAACCACCTGGGGAAATTTAACGTGCCCCAATCCATCTTGCAACAGTGTTGTCTTTCTTACACTTAAAAAAAAAATGAAGAACATTCAACTGCTTTGCCGATTCTATGTCTGATAGGAAACATATAGTGCCATCTGCCAGCTGACATTTATTGAATTCTGCTCCTCCTTGAGTGATGCTTATAGTATTGGAATTGCTTCTAATGGAAGTAACTAGAAGTTGGAAAGCTAAAATGAATAAGGAGGGTGAAACAGGGCACTACTGCCTTACTCCTCTCGATGCGGTAAAACAATCAGAGGCATAGCCATTATTAATAACACAGCAGGATGGATCATTAAACAAGACAGATAGCCACCCTCGGAAATCTTCTCAAAAGTAAAAGGTGTCGGGCAATTTATTGATATAAGGCCATTTTATGGTGTCAACTGCCTTTTCAAAGTCAACTAATAAAATGAATCCAGGAATGTTCTGTATTCCAGTTAATCTTAAGACATCATAAATCACTGTTATATTTTCACCAATAATTTTTTTTTATATAACCAGTTTGGTCACTGTGTTTTAATTAAGGTCAGAAACTCTCTGCATTCTTCTTTCTATAGATTTGGACAAGAGTATATAATCGGTATTCAAGAGGGAGATAGGCCGCCAGATTTTTTTTCAGCAAAGTACGTTGTACAAAGATATGATGCCTCTGCGTTGGTCAAAAGAAAGCTCCCTCTGTTGAAAGCATAATTTAATGTATCAACAACCAATTCTTTCATTTCTATCCGTAGAAACATATAAAATTCTGGAGTTGGACCTTCAGTACCAGGCTCTCTCCATTTTTTCATGGAGTCTAAAGCAAGTTGACACTCTATTTCTGTTAACATATCTTCACATCTTAATTTTTCTTCTTCATCTTTTTTGGTATATCTTGTTGAAAACATGGACAGTTCTCTAAATCTGAAGTGGTAATACTATTACTGGAGTACAGTATTGCATAAAAGGATTTTTCCTCATTTAAAATTTGTTTTGGCTCTGTTGTCTCTTCATTATTTGCAGCCTGGAGTCTTGTGATATGTTTTGTCTTGCAATTACTTTTTCTCAGGACACAAAAAATATTATATGTTTTTTCTCCATTTTCAGCCCATCGGACTCTTGATCGCATTATAACTCCCTCAGGCTGTTTATTATTTATAATATCTAAAAGAGATTTAATCTCTTCTATGTTTCATTTTTAGCATTAGATAAATCATTTACATTTTTGGTTAAGATTTCAAATTCGAGTTTTAAACCATTTTCTTCCTGTCTTTCCTTTTTCTTTCAAGGTAGCGAGATATAAATGTGGTGCATATCAGCATGGACAACTTTACGGCTCTGCAACTTTTAAGCTGTTCACATGAACAAAGTACAAGTACACATTTTTTATGTATCTAGCTCTGAACTATACGTTGGAAAACAATCAGAACAATACTGATCGTAATTGTTGAATAAACAAACCATGAAGAAGAGCATGTCGTTTATCTCAGACCCCAACGCTCCTGGCTAATAACGTTTTTTAATATATACAGCATACTTGTGACAAGTATGTCATTTTATTGGGAATGTATCAAAATTCAAACGTGTCCTTTTATTTGACTGTGTATTTTATTTTGCGTTAGGGCAGGCATTCAAATACAGGGCATCACATAATCAGCTGAATGCATTTAGCATTAACATTCTATACAAGATTCAAAACCAACTAGTAAGCATAGAAAAAATAAAAGGACACTTTTAAACTCCACATAATTACCTTTCCAATCCTTTTTACTTGCAAAAATTCGGTCTGTAAGTTTTTGGGAAATAAAATTAACGAGTTCGAGTAGACAGCCTTTCATCTTTCTTCAGAAACGGCAATGAAAGGTTTAGTCGTCATCTTTTAACCGGGTCTTAAAACAATAACATGCGCAATTTTGCTCAAACATTCATAGATTTTTGCATAGTAAGAGTTCAGAGAATGTTTGAACAAACATGATGACTGTCACTCATGTCGTTTACTTCTGAAGAGCTTAACTGCATTGTTTATTTGCTATTTGCGATTAGATCAGAGAACATGGTTTCCCTGTCAAGCGTGCCGCTTTGCTACACTTCATTTTGATTGGCCAATCGTGGCGAAGCAAGATGCCAATCATCGTTGCGTGGCCTCTTGACGATGGCGCGCTACATTTCAATAGCATTGATATCACAGCTGGCTTGCCGCAGTTTTGAATGCTTCGGTCAAAAAAAAATCTAAACTTATCTTCAGAGCATGGCGAGTGTTATATATGATTGTACATTCTGTGAGCATATATGACAGTTGAGTATTGAATGCAACGGAGAGTACACGTACAACACAACTTGGCAATCACAATGGGGAGAAAAAAGGTAAAAAAAAAAAGGTCCAATGGACCCAGCAAAAAGGCAAAAGCTAAAAGCTCAGAGTACAACCAAGGGCGTTGGGGCAATAACAAGGGAACACAAGGGTGTTATTCAGTAATTGAAAGTAATATCTAGACAACTGGCCTGTAGACCTCTATGCTTAGGCTCTATGTAAGTGGCCTGTTCAACATGGTACCATTTCATTAGGTAGGCTCCTACTACCTATATATGATATTTTCAAAGGATAAAATAAAACGGGATGTTTTGTCGCAAGAAATAAGCTTTACCTTTACTTACCCACAAGAAATACAACGATATTAAGTTGCAATGTATATTTGATCAAAATGCCACCCAATTAGTCAGGCTAATTGAGAGTTTTGGGACCGGGATAACGGGTCAGACCCCACTATAATATCTGAATTGTACATACCCAAGCTTAGTGATTCTGTTTACTAGAATCTTTTCTTTTGTCGGTCGTAGCATTTGTTGCTGACTGCATCACTGATTTTCCCTTACTAACTTTAGGCATTTTGACACTGATTGTGCTAGTTTAGCGATACAACTCCAGAGGAACGTACTAAGATAAGACCACTAATGCAATGACCAAGTCGCAAGTGCGGGTTCTGAGCTTGCAAGGTCTTCAGATACAATTTAGAAATAGGCTTTAAATTTTTTGTTGCATTTAATTGTAACGAGAAGTAGTACGTGAATTATTAAATCTGATTAGAAGTTGAAGTGTCAGAACTATTGGTTTCTTTGGGTGAGAAAACGATCGCTGACACGTCGATGATGAAAGACTGGATTGAAACGGCAATGCCTTTGAAGTAGGATTAGGACGTGGAGTCATGTCATGATTTCGGCTGACTGTACGGCCTGTTTTCAACACTTTTCTTCGGATTAAATGATAAAAACTCAAAATAGCATAAAGAAAAATAAGTACATGTAACAAGTGCGACCTAATGCATAAATGTATGACAATATAGTTTGAGAACCACGGCGCCAATGCATCAATGTCACTGCTACAGCCGACACAGCGATGGCCATTTTCAAACGAGCTGTTGCCACGGCCGGTCATGTGACCACTTTGTCAAGCCCATACCGTTCACACTAACAATAAACACGGTGGGCGTGACTGTCAACGCAAAGCAAGAAGCTCTACTAAATACCCCCATTTTTCTATGCTTTGCAATTTCAGCAGAAATTTGATTTTTACATGACAGATACACAAAATATTCATCCATACAAAGATGAAGAAACTTTTGTTTTTACCGAAATTTTGGGTGATTTGTATCTCGCTACCTTAAGTTTAGAATATTCAACCGAAATGCTGCGGAATTCAAACTTTCTTGTGTCCCAGAGTTATCATTTATCTTCTACTTCACTACTTTTATTTTTGTGAACTTGAATTAGCTCTTTTACCTTCGCTGTATAGGAGTCATCCTGTAAGAGGATGGAATTCAATTTCCAAAATCGTGGACCACGCTCCTCAAACAAGTCGCCTTATAAATGAAATGAAATCAACCTGTGATCAGTCTTGATTGAGGGTTTTATTTTGTCATCTCTCATCCACTGAGATAAAAAGGAAAAAAATAAACTAATAAACGACACTAGATAGGTGGGGCTTTGGACTGTCACTTGAACATAAATGTGTGTATTATTGTGTAGACGCCAAATATCAACTAGGTCAAGCTCATCCAGAAATATAATTTATTAATTCTTTGGGTATATTTGGGAAAGGGGGTCAAGACTGCCGCCTCGTTTATTCAGTTCTGGAATCAGAACAGTGTTAAAGTCATCACCCGCTAAAATATTTTCACCAAAGTATTCACCTAATTTACACTGTTCCCGATGCATATTTTTGTGGGGGCATATACATTTGCAGGAATATAGCGAACAACATGGATCAATATGCCAAGAATAACAAATCTGCCGTTCTGATCAGTTTTTACATCATTAATACTTTGATTAATTTTATTTGGTATGAGGATCGCTACACCTGTACTATTTGTGGTTCCACGTGAATATAAGATAGAAGCCCACCATTCATTTCTCCACATCTGTGCAGTTTCTGCGCAGTTTTGGGTTTCTTGCAGAAAGATGATCCCTTGGGGAGATTTCCTGAACCAATGAAACATGGATCTACTTTTGAAAGTGTTGGGGGTGCCTCTTACATTAAAAGAAAAAATGCTGAAAGGAAAAAGTCATGCTTCAGGAGACGGAAGCGTACATTTAAATCAACATGATACAAAGAGCAAGTCTTAGTAACACTGATCGGAGTGTCTGTGTCCATACAAGTAGAACATGATACCAAAAGACTGTTTAAAACAAGTTCGAATGTACACTTTCCCAGACGGAAAGCAGTTTTACCTTTTTAGTTTCCTTAACTTCACTCTTGCTTATTTCCACGAATGATGCATGCCACATAATGAAAATCATGTACAAGAAAAAACCACGACGTTACCTTTGGATAAGTACCTAATAAAATATTTGTAGCCAATTATTCATTTCATTCAGCAAAATGTTGCAGGGGTACCCAAGGTAATTTGATGATCTATGAGTTAACACATGTACATTTCTTGAGTTCTTACAAAATTACATTGAGTTCGGTACAAAAGTAGGGATACAATGGGCTAAACTTGCAGTTTTTAATGTCGTATATATGCTCCAAATAAAAGATGATTGCAAAGATGGTATCATGTGGCAGTAGGCAAATAGATATACACACAGAACTGAAAATGTATATGTTTCACAAAACAAAAACATAGCACAAACTATACATACCACTCTCATCCATATTTCGGAAAATATAACTTCTACATATGATACACATTCGTGACACAAGTATGGTGTCATTAGCTTAGTTCTTTCTCAACATAATGAATTCAATGTGTATTCCACACCTGCTGGTGCATATATTCTGCCATGATGTTGGGTGCACCTAAATTTTGGCATGCTATCGTACTTTTGCCTCATCGACTTTCAATATGATTCATGGAAAACTTTTTAAAATACAATGTACAACAATCTTAAAATTTGTCCTATATTGGCCAGAAACTTTACATACTACCAAAGGTGGCATCACCAATATCAAATTCAACCTAGATATTCATACCCTTTATAAGTTCTGAAAGTCACATGGGGCTAACATGTAAACTAAAAAATGTATTGCTTTCACAAGCAATGGTTTACGTATGGACCGACAGAAAAGAGTGATCACATAACCTATGACCTATGGTCAACAGAGCAAATAATACGCTCAAAATAGAGCTTGGCATACGCTTTGAAGTTTCCTACAGACTTATATTAGTTGCATGTAACCTGTGAACTTTTTGCACGTTTGAATGAATTCTACATGTGACACTTGCTCAAAAATCCTGATAGGCAGTCTTGTCTTGTGCATTCACACGAAAATTACTGTCCCCATTTCCCCTAAGGGGTTTTACATCAGTGCTTTGTTATTGTTGGACAAAATTCTTAAGAACCACATGTATAACTATTAGACACTGTGATTGAACAAGGGCTGCAATTAGTCTTTCATGGCCAAAATATAGAAACCACATGTACAGTTACGCTCGCGTTCAAGTTAGCAAACGCCAAACGCAACAAAGTTTCCCAAACGTTTCCCAAAAACTTTCAATGAAAGTCAAACGTTTTGCAAACGTGTGGCAAACACTTTGCAAACACTTTCCAAACGCTTTGCAAACACTTTTCCAAACGCTTTCAAAAACTTTTCCAAACGCGTTTGGTGAAAGCCGAACATTTTCAAACACTTTTCCAAAGTCTTTCAAACACTTTACACTTTGCGCCAAACGTAAGTGATACATGTACATGTACACTTGGGTAATCTAATCCTAATGACAGGAATATTTTTAACAAGTGTCTAAAAAGCTTATCAGCACCTAAAAATCCCAACAACATGTGCATGCCTTCATTTATGGATAAGCCAAAAAGCTCTACTATGTATATTTTACAATAAAGTTGAGATACTCTATTGGTCCTTGGAGTAATTATATATATTTTTATTGAAAATTAGGAACTATTTCGGAGTTAATTTATAGGCAATATCATGATCATGATATTGCCTATGGATTTACTTCGAAACAGTTTTTGAAAGATGAAGTATTCATGCCATCTTAAATGAAGAATTAAGTCTTTAATTAATTTTCGTTGAATTAGACACTTGGGTAAACGTATTTGGATCGTGTTTTATATAAATATATACAACCTAGAATGCTGGATAAGTGCACCTTTACAGGTAAGTACAGCATATATTGCTGGACCTGTTGAAAATACGTTTGGAGATTCTTCATCATTTTCATGGAAGTGTTTCAAATGCATAGTGTTTAAATGCGTTTCTAAAAGTGTTTGAAATCGTTCGGGTAATTGTTCAACGCGTTTGAAAACGTTTGTACGCGTTTGGAGAAGTGTTCGGTAGCTTTGTGAAAGTGTTTGAGATTTTTTTCAAACGCTTTCCAAACGCTTTCCAAACACATTCCAAACACTTACCAAACACATTCCAAACGTTTTCAAACGTTCCCAAACACAAGTCAAACACCAGCAAAACGCCAAAAAGGCGTTTGGCTGTTAACTTTTAACCGGGCGTAACTGTATTTATAATTTAGTCGAAAACATAGGCCCTTTGCCTCCCGACATTGAAAAAAAAAGCAATTTGGGGTTCATTGTTGTGCCATTTGGCCACCTGTTCCGTAGAAAACAAGCTTAAGTCCACACCCTGTATAACATATACACACCAACCTGTTGAACCTGTTGCACTAAGTTGTAACTCTCAGAACAACCCGAAGAAATCAAAAAGAATTCTTAACATAGCATACAATGCACAGTACATTACATTTTATGGGTTTATTGTATGCACCGTAAGTATGACAAAGAAGGGGAGACTGCATACCTTTTGCTTTGGCATGACAATGAAGTGTAAAGCAGGTCGAGACTTGGGACACTTCATCGCTAGCAACCTTCTTGTTGGTGTAAATATGTCTGGCAGCAATACTTCTTAAATGACTCAATCGTTCCTACAGGTATTAAACGACAACCAGGCTGAAGTCGTAAAATGGTTGGCAGAGCAAAAGTTGTTGGCAGATTCTAAAAGCTGGAAGCATGGACAACCATGTGCTACATCCATAGAAAGACTGGGACCTGCGACAGGTATGATTTCCGTTGCCACAAATGATACATGTATACTTGGGAAAGGTTATCAGGATGTCTCTTTCTTCTCCAAAGACCCTTGGAGATTGCCTGCAATACATATACCTGTGGGGCAGTGGGCATAGCATAAAGCATGTTGTGCAAATGACAAAAGTATCTGAGAATAGTTGCATTGATTGGTTAAACTTCTTAAGAGAAATATACGCTATATATATGTGGACAGTCACCGCATTCAACTTGCAGTCCTGTGCATGTGGTGGAGATCAAAGAATCACTCTCCCGCAAAAAAACGATCCATATCAGAAGGACAGTGGGTGTTTGGAGGGTACGACTGGGATCCAAGGCAGCCATTTATGCAAATCTACGAGAGAAGAGATAAAGACACTTTGGTACTTCTAATAGGGCATCACATGAAGCCAAATACTAACATGCTTTCAGCTGAATCGTATGCATATTCAGATTTCCTTCATTTGGCATTGGACACCAACATCAAATCATGAACAATAGTCAGAAATTTCTCGATCCCCAGTCAAGGGCTCACACAAACTCCAGAGCAGGCCACTGGGGCAACGTAAAAGCTAAAGCTAACATCTATGCAGGTGACCAAAAGGACATGCTTGGATGGTATTTGATGGACATGTGGTGTCAAGAGTTCCACAAGTGTGGACATTTTATGGGAGTGATACAGTACATAAGATAACATTATCAGCTAAGCTAAGTGTTAATTTTTAAATTCCAGACTATTATCTTATATTCTGAACATGTTGAATTGACTGTGATTTCGCCAGGATCGTGAGTTTTAAATTGCATACTTTTGTATATTTTAAAACTGATTTTTTCTGTCGCAGACAGGCAATTGTGATTTTGGAACTGTGGTTTTTTTCTCTTGATTGCGATTTGTGCAGCTGATGTTTGTTTATGGTTTAATACATGATTTATGTAAAACAGTGTTGCTTTGTTTGTAATGTTACGTTGAGTCATGTTTGCAAATGTCAATTAGTCAGGTTTGCAAAGTATTTTAATACAAATTCAAATGTATGAACAAAATGTTATTTCGTGCACAAACTTCCGGAGTGCCCATGATTCGCACCATCAGTGTTTTTTTTTTATATAATCTCTCATTATTCCATGGAACTAAAATTTATTCCAAAGGTTGTCATTTATAAGTAGCATGCAACATATAGCCAGTACTGGTTGATAAAGTGACTGCACAACCTTGTAATATGTGTGAAATACTGTTTTAACTAATCATTATCACTTTGGCCTGCAAAAGACACATTCAGTTTCAAAATACCTGTAAGTGATGAACCAAGTGCAATTTTATTTCTTTAAAATAAAAAAAAAAATTCATTTTTTGGGAATACCTTTTTCGTCACAGAGTAAGCCGGTTGATTTATATTTAGCTGTCGCTGAGGTATGTCTTGTTTGTCACACATAGGTTTACTGAGGTATGACTGTTCAAGTATTCTCTATCTTTTGTTTTGGTAAATCCTTTTGTGGAGGTTTCCCACCGTCGCGGCATTCTCTTTGTGTTTGTCTTGCCGTACAAATGTGTTCAAATAATAGACATGTGCATATATGATGTTGCAAGTCTTTTAATTTGCAGTCTATAAGAAGGGTGGATTATGCTTAGATGTTAACTAGTGAACTCATGGAGTATTGGACAGTGAGTTAACTCCCAAGGAGCATATTGATCATGATTTCCAGGACACAGTACCTTCTTTATGGTGTGAGCAAAGAAAGGATCAGATATATGGACCTGTGCATTAGTTACTTTTGCAGTCTGATTTATGGGAGAAAAGTGCAAGATCTCATGGGGGGGGGGGGGGGAAGACTGATGTGACGACCAAAGGACCTCAAATCCTCTTTGTGATAGAATTTACAAAAAAAAAAAAAAAAAGAGAGAGAGAGAATGCATGTAAGCAGGTCGCTTAAAAAACAGAGGTCTATTGTAACTCTGTCATGTCTAATTGCAAGAGCAAAATACATTCCAGTGCCAGTTGTGGGTCCTTTACTCAAACTGTACAGTCACCCATTGATACAGCTACATTACAATATGACTATTCTGTGCAAAATACGACAGATAGGATTTTGCAAAAGTTACAAAGTGGGACTTTGTTGGAGCTGATGGCCCGTAATTCTGGACAGCAGGATCATGGATTCTGCTCCTTTCTGCACGTTATTGGCCAGCTGGGGGTATCAAGACTTCCCAAGGGCGCAATTATTCAAATATGTATTACTGTCTTAAACTTGATGATGACTGAACTGATTATTTTACATCACATCAAGCAGTCAAACAAGGCTGTGTTCCAAGTCGTACATCTTCAATGCCCATGCAAGTGAGCTGCCTTGTATTTTTGACCGCACATGTAATCCGATTTGTCTTTCAATCTCTAGTATTGACTGCCTTAGGTATGCTGAAGACTTAGTCCTTGTATCTCAAACTGCCCCTGGATTGCGAAATGCTTTTGATAAAGTGAAATCTACTGTTAAGCTTAAAGTCTTGAGGTAAATCTCTGAAAAACCAAAACAATTAGTTTCAACAAAGGTGGTCATCGCATAATAAAATGCATCTTTATTCACAAAGGTAGCAGAATTGGACAATCACAGGATTATTGCTACTTGGACTTATTATTTACTGCTTCTGGCTGCATGAAAAAGAAAAAAAAAATTTTTTTAAACCATTTAAACAAAAAACACAAAAGGCATTCTTTAAACTAAGGCAGTTTTATATCAGGAATATATGTTATGACTGGACTCACCCTTTTCAACTCCCTTGTTATACACATACCCATTTTGCGATATAGCAGTGAAGTCTGTGGGATCTCTCTAATTCAAGGACGAAATAAACATTTACCATTGCGTGAAAAAGCATTCTTTGAGAAACTGAACAACAAATTTTGCAAATTTATCTTAGGTGGGAATAAACAGGCGTCTAATTTAGCTTCCAAATGTGAATTTGGTAAGTACCTATTACTACTGAACATTATCTCCCATTGTTTCAATAAGTGGCTCAGGCTATGTAACTATGACCCAAAAGAACTTGTGAGAAATAGCTATTTGGACAGTCTGAACCAGTTACAAAATATTCCTGCAAGCTGGATAGCTATCATTTGATTATTGATTTTTGAATTTGAAATACGACATATCTGGTACAAGCAAGGTGCCACAAACAGCAAGCAGACAGGTAAACTTCTATATAAAATTATGTGTCACAAATATGATAACTAATCAACGGTACTGTGTCTGGATATGAATTCGAAACCTATTAAAAAAAAAAAAAAGAAAAAAAAAAAAGAAAAAAAAAAAAAAAGCAACAAACAAACCAGTTTTGCAGAGAAAACTATATTGTATGCATACCTGTTCATAGCAAGAAAAATTCAACTAAATTTCACCAATTCCAGAGTGAAATTCGACGGTTTACGAGGCCAAAGAATTTGTAAAAACTGCATTAATAACTGTGCTGATGATGAATTCTACCTACTTTGTGAATGTATGGCTTTTTGTGACAAATTCAAAGCCTTTGCAGCAAAGGTTAGTTATATGAATCTAGAAAATATATCAAGACAAGATGTGTTGGCATTAGCTATGTCATATAATGAGGGTGACACTGACTTCCTAAAATAGGTCCTGCTATGTGTAAATAACAATTTCGAAAAAAAAGTCTTTGACTCTAAACTCCACTACTGCATAACCAATAAATATATATGTATGCAGCTGACGTTAAAGTGAAATCCAAACCTTGGTGCCATCTATAATAATCAGATAAAACCATGAACATATCAAAATACCAGCGACACCTGAGGGCAAGAATTCCATGGACTATCTACACCGACACTTTATCTTGACTCAAGTTACATCATCTTATTTTATATGAATCTATCTATCTATCTATCTATCTATCTATCTATCTATCTATCTATCTATCTATCTATCTATCTATCTATCTATCTATCTATCTATCTATCTATCTATCTATCTATCTATCTATCTATCTATCTATCTATCTATATCAAATAATTATAATTTTTTTTTATGTTCGGAACGAACGAGCCTCTTACTTGCAATCTTTGGCATGAGCTCCCTAGCTCATGTATTTTCCCTCTCCGTTTTCTTCGTCTTGGCTATCGTGTTATATTGGTCATGTGCTACTTTCTGTATGAAGTTTTTTGATCCGTCAAGTAATCTTATTCAATGCTTTTGCCTGTGTCATGTTACTTGTCCAGGAAGAGAGGGCTTACTTTGCAGTCTAGTCCTGTCCAGGCTCCCATGAAGCATAATGCATGTACATGTAGGCTACAGATCTTAAAATGCAAGTTACCAAACTTAGTGTACTATTATTACCAAGTGATTTGATAGTATAATACAAACTTCATCACCTTTACCAGGTCCCTGGTCTTTCCCATGTTATAACAATTGCTTCCAAATGAGAGACCACCTGTCATTTGATCGCTTTTACACCTGCTGCAGCACTGGTCTGTTAAAAGAATAACTTCTGTGGGCTTTACTGGTGTAACTTGTTGAGGCTGCGTTGTCAGGATGACCTAAGATGCCACATAGAAGTATGCCTGGTGCCTTTGACCTGTTTTTGCAACATGTCAGCTTGGAGTGAAGGCGTTGCATTAGTGAGAGATTGAAATGCCTTAAGGTCTGATTAGCAGGCTAAGGTTTGGTACATGTACATGTTTAAATCATTATCCACAATATCATGTCAGACTTTTGGTCTTGATTAATTCCAGTATCTTATAATAGTTTTTAGTACAAATTGTGTATCATAACTTATCCGACATTGTAGTATGAGTTATTCACAATATTTTGTCATGCTTTTCAGGGCGAATTATTTGCAAAATCTGAATACACTTTTAGGATGCATTTTGCACAATACCTACCATAGTTTCAGCATGAATTTTTCACAACAATCCATCTTATGTTTTTGTATGGATTCCTATTTACAGTAACCTATAAGACTAATAAAAAAATAATCATCCCTTTGTACGTTTTGCCGAAAGGGTGTGCAGCAAAACATCACATACATCTCAAACGATCTTATTCTACCCCATTTTCTATTCTCATTTGAATAGAACCATTGACCAATAAGCTCTAACTTGTATTATTGAGCTGTTTTACTAGTAATTGCTGTGCAACATTTTTTGTTCATGTTGGCAATAGGAGCCAGGATTTACACACAGTTTTATTGTTATTTCACTTAACGTACGGTTGCTCAAGCTTAGAATCGTTCACTGCAGGATGGTATTATTACGAATGCCATCGTAATATACGAAATGGCAGTCATTACTATTTACCAATATGAAACACTTTGATCCAAAAAAAAGGGGGCCATGGTTACATTAAACAAATTTGGCCGGAACACCAGAAAAGACATTCCGTATCATCTTTTACAGATACACTGTTTTTAATATTTTGGAGAAATGATAAAGTAAAATAATACTATAGTTGATTTTCAAGTTACCAAATGCCTTCTTTTTCTTCTTCCAGTTATTTGGGAAGGCTTCATGTATTTATAATAGTGTCTCACAGAATGTTTATGTCGGCAAACCAAAGCAGTTTCCAGCAGAACCGGTGACAGTATATCATTCTCCGTACATGGATCGGTTGTAGATATGGACTGAAGTCACAGATTCATTTCATCAAAAGATTTATTACAGCAAACATAACATGCCCCGTGTGCGCATCGAAGACCATATTTGTACCGTCTTGTAATGCAGATCAACTGAAATATAAGATTAAAAATCACTCATAGCCAACATGTGCATGCGTGTATGAAAATGGTGTAATGTGAAATGAGGTGGACTGCATTACCGTGGCTACAGTCAGGGTTTGAGGGCTGCTACTCTAGAAGTGATCCATCAGTGTATGTAGCGTATTTTTATCAGAATGATGTCACATGCTCAGTTGGTAAAATGTGGCAATTGCGGGTATATGCATGCACAGTGTGTAATGACTGGTCCCTGGTAAAGTTGCACACTCCATGTTAAAAGCTTGGTAATGATGGTGCAACATTAAGCACTTCCAACCACATGCTAGGCTAATATCCAGTGAAAAAGGTATAAAGACTGAGTAAAAATATGTTTGTAAGTGTACAAACTGCAATGAAATTATTATCATGTACCCTTAGTTGTCCCTGAAAATAAACTATGTAGCATACATGTGGGTCAGCTTCAAAGATGTATGATTCTTATCCAATAAAAACCAAATTTTGGCATGGTCCACCAACAAGTGGCCAGTTATCCTAGACAAGCCACTAAGTAACTGGACACAGCCAAAAAAAGGCTGCAAAGGTGCTACTCTTGACAATAAGCATGACATGCCTTTCACAAATTGCTACATATTTCAAACTTTCTGAAAAAAACTCTAAAATGAAAGGGAGCACTAAACAATACATGAAGAAAAATATTTCAGGCAGATTTTCAGTCCTTTAGCAAAAGAGCCATTATAGGTAGACTATACAAACAATCAAAGTGTCCTCTTCAAATAAATGCCAAGCAGACGTATATTCCCAAAGATGATGTAGTCACCAAGTGGCAGTGAAACAGACCTGCCAACATGTAAGATTCTATGTTACAATGTGAACTTTTCAGCTCTATTATATACCTGTAAGTATTAATGGGAAATTTGTAAGTGTTTTTCTTCTCAGTAATGTATGCTTTCTAGCACTACATATAGGTACACTGTACATTGCAATAATATGAATAAATTGTAGTGAAATGCCTGCCAGTAATACAGTGTTGTGACATGTATAGACATTCAGAATGGAGTTTCATGTTGTACAGTGGTACCTGTCACTAAGACCGCCCTGAGGGAGGATCAAAAGGTAGTCTTGGGAAACAGGTGGTCTCTCATGAGAGGTAACATAAAAAAGTATATAAAGTATGTTGAAAGGTGGTCTTAAAAGGCAGGTGGTCTCATCAAGGTGGTCTCTGATGACAGGTGCTACTGAACAGTTTCTATTTTGATTTATTAATAAAGCAAAAATCCTGTGAATACATGGTAAGACATTTTTCAACAAATGTAATTTAGGACACCTGAAAAATGTCCAGCAAAAACTCCTCTTTGGGTGCAAATAACTACAGTGAAACCTGTCCTTGTGGACACCTCTATAATGCGGACACCTGTATAATGTGGACAGTTATATCCATGACAAAATGGTAAATTTTCTTGTTACAATTACCTGCCTATTATGGACACCTGTCAACTGTGGACACTTTTTGCCAGTCCCAGAGAGGTCCACAATAGACAGGTTTCACTGTATTGTGAAGCACAAAGTGAATATTGTATGCTTTCTCAACCAATTGCAGACTTTTCGGGGTCATATTTTACACTTTTCTGTTTTCAAGATTGGCAGGTCTGTGAATATGAACAATCTGCAATGGTTTCCTTTGCTACCTAGGCTGGGTGACTCAAGCATCTGAAAGGTCTGTCAAGACAATACATCAGAAATACATAAAAACCAAAAAAAAAAAAAAAAAAAAAAAAAAAAAAAAAAAAAAACCCACACATATCTGCCCTTGGATCAGACAGAATAGCATTTGACAAAACGTCAGAAATACAAAAAAAAAAAAAAAAACCCACACAATCTTCCCTTGGATCAGACAGAATAGCATTTGCTATGCTATAAAAGTTACTGTGCACTTGCCATTTCCTAACAACCCTCTACAGTAGCTTGATACATCCTGCCTTCCTCATGGACCGAAAGTATAGTCCCTTTAACATACAAGAAAGGTGAAACAAACGAGTTGTCTAATTTATGAATGATTGCCGTCTTAGTTGCATCAGCTATGTATTGCATTAGCCACTTGCAGACTGATTTGATAACTACATAGAATTAAACGACCTCATATATACAAATTTTCAGAAAGCATTCCAGAAAGGTAAAAATGGGTGTATCCAACAGAGTTGGGTACTGCATGAGCTTATCCGACATTAGTGAAATTAATGACGGCACTTGCCATATCACTTGGTTTGAGGATGCTTTTTGGTTTGCATGTCACCAGCTGATAGCCCATACACTTGAACACAATGCCACCCAGCTGCAATCAGTACCAACATCAACAACCTATATGCTTTATAATCCAGAAAAATCTAAACCATAATGGATATCTCTAAAATTCAACTTTAAAAAAGAAATTTAACAAGGTGATCCACGTAGTCCAATCATCGTCATTTTTTATTGGAATCACATCTTGCAGGACTTAGAATTACAACAGAAATATGAAAAAAAAAAAAAATAAAAAAATGTGGATATAAATCGGGAGGACAGCCAATGATAATTATTTTGTTTGCAGGTTAGTTCTACCTTATTACTGCCAACATATTATTACACCAGTACCTTATCAGCAGAATTCAGGCCAGTACATATATATTTTATATGGGGCTCAAGTTGAAGCCTATAAAATGTTGATCATTGTGTGTTCTAGAAAACCTACTTCTGTGAAATTTGCAGCAGGATGGGAACAATATACCCACTGTAGAAAGTGAAGCCAAATAAATTTCTCAGATGCAATCTTTAACCCCACAGAACAGGATACCTACAATCACACCCATGAAAAAACCTCTACAGCATCAGAAAATATTGACAAGGTTCTCACCCATAAAGAATACAATCTGCACATGCAGTGACTCTTACTTACCTTCCATCCGATTCCATCTCACTATTAACAAGCAAGGCCATGCCTCCAAAACCTTGATGCCCTCACAAACTGATCTCTCAAGAAATGGAGTGGCTTGTCACACCCAGGGACACTGGCAGTTCTTAATATGCCACAGATACAGCACAAAATCAAATTCTCAAGGTGACTTTTATATCCCAGGAGGTAAACAAGGAATGGACCATTAAAATCTGGAACTCTTTGGACAGGAACAGTGTGAAACTCTTGCAGCTGATCATTATTATTTTTTAATCATTATTTAAGTCTGCATTTGTACCAAGTAATTAAATCAATATTCACTTTGTATATTGGTAAAGCTCATGACACCAAATAGTGTAAGATCATTTTGCTGTCTTTGTATACAGGAGTATATAGCTAAATTTATATTTTATTTATTACCCATGAGGGCCATGGGGTTGATATGTCTAAACACTGTACTTGCCATGTTTCATTTTCGTTAAATTAAAGGGGTACTGCGGTGATAATTTACAATTTTTGAGTTGTTTTATATAATAAATGTGGACCCATATCAGAAAACACAAACTTTCTTCCCAACTGGATAAGCAGATATCAAGTTTTCTTAGATACGCAAATGAGGGGTCGTGATGTCACCTGGACTAACTGCTGCAGCTAATGCAATGACAGCTGAGTGAAACTCGGACAAAAACATGGAAACCTGACCAAGTACACATATTCCACTTTTACTATGGATAAAGCAGTGTGTATAGATATAATCACATTCACTAAATGGAGATATTTAATTATTTAATGATGATTAATAAGGAAAGAAAAATGCAGAAATCAGTATACACAAGCTTACAGCTCCTGTGGTTGGGTATTCAAGTGCTAAAGCATGCGTCGACTAATCATGTACCAAACTGATAAGATCAAAGACGGTGATTAACAAAGCACGCAAGTCTTTATGATAGGCCTGCTAATATTGTGTATCTCAGCTTGGTGCCCCCTCAAGGTTTGTGTATTGTATATGGAGGGTAGCCCAGGTGACGTCACATATCAGAATACCTACTGGAAATGTAAGATAACCCTAACTAAATACCTGTTTGAGAAAAAGGCTGAAAATTAGTCAAATGAACACCTAAAATGACCATAAATGATATAAAAAAAGTAAAAACTATCACTGCTGTTCCCCTTTAAGATTAATAAAAAGGACTTAAGATCAAAACCATGTCAGATTATATATGTACATGGAATGTTACACCCTGTCATACTCTAGAACAAAAGCTGATCATATGGTCAACCATTACCTTGGCATCTGCCTTAACAAAGAAATGCTATCGACTCAAAAGATTTCAAAGATCACCCAATCGAATAATATATACCTTAAAACAACTTAAGAAACCAACAGGTTAGGCAAATGCAAAAAATATGTCAAAAAAACTCTTCAAGAACAAGTTTCAAGTTTGTTTTTTGGATATGTCTGCTCCCTTGCAGTACCAGATCATTTCCTGGAACTAATTGCCCTAGAAAACACACCAATGGACTGCAAATGTTAATTATTCAATCTGCTTGTCATAATGAAATTGATAGATAACTTCCTGTCCAATTCCCATTATAGGATGTATTCATATTTAAATGCAGTGCTACACTAACACCTATTGAGCAAAAGAAGGAGCCACCTGCATCAGAGCAGATCTGTGTATTTAGCATGGTCAAAAGTACTTTGTCAATAAAATAAACAATCCGAACACAGAATAATCTTAAGAAAATGTTTTAACACATATTTGAATAAAGAATACCTAAATTGATTGGAAATGAGCTCTCTTTTGGTTGTGTAGGTGTTATTTATGGATGATTATACAATCTGCCCTGATTATGGTGGAAGCATCAGTCTGTTGCCCCGGCAACACAGGAAGTGAGCAGGATCGCTGTTAAATACGAATGTCTCCTATTTGCAGATGGGGCAAATAACTGAATGATGGGTGAAAACTCTGTAAAAATATAAAAATGGTAGCCCCTGCCCTGTCCAAAGCTCTGGAGCAAGGATGATTGACATGGCGACACAGTAACATCCTAAATATTTGGTTCCAGAGTTTGTCCAAAGGTACACATTCATACAATATAGCATCCGACTTGGAATGGTCATGCCAGCATGCTACAGCCATAACTAAGTTGTGTAGCCAGACACATTTAATCCCAAACCTGAAAATATTTTACCTAAAAAAACCCAACTCATTGAACTTTTAGCAACCTTTGAAGTAAATACGGATTGAGAAATTACATGGCTGTAAGATTAATAATTAAGTCCCAGTTGTGAACAATATTGAAAGAAACGGATTTTAATTACAATTTCATGCAAGCAAAATAAGATTCCAAAGTTCTGTATCGAAAAACAATAGTCACTATGTCTGATTGCTTCACAAACTATGTGCCTGCCATCATCATTCAGAACATTTAAGGATACAAGAACTGAATTAATCATAGTCAGCAGGTTAACCCTTTGTCATGCAGAAAGCAAACCCATCTGGGAAAACTTTCACTACTCGAAGTACATACGTAACTTTAATACTTGTCACCAAACTGAATCGGGCTTGTGGCAGTGGCTGTGGCTAATGATCCACCAATCAGGTACATTTGTAAATGTATGCATATATTTTTTTAGGTTACTTATTCCAAGCTATAAGCAATCTGTGACATTACAAACTGTAGTGATTTTGTCAGACATTCCAGATCAGATATTATTTATGTGCTAGGACATATGTTCTTGAATCTTCATACATTTTTTAGCTCTGCTGACTAAAGGTGGCACAGCTTATGCAACAGCTTATGTCTGTCTTTCCATCCGTAAATTATGCTCATTAGCAGGATACTGTCCACAGTTTTCATTTAAACCCAATGTAACTTTCAAGACTTATAGGGTGTATGACAATCTAGGCCTCTTTTGATATTGGGGGCGCCACCTCACATTTTCATGTACTATAGGGTTCAAAATGTGAAAATCATGTGAACACTCTAGCATCTGTAATTATTGGCACACCTTCACCAAATTTGGAGGGATTGTGGGAGGGCAGGTCAAAGTCTAAGTTGCTGATGATACTAGTGGTGCCACCTATATTTTGGAAATATGAGCCAAAATGTGTTTTACGATGTACAATTCTATATTTGGGAAAGTTATGGGATTAGACATGACAGATTTTTGGGATATATAAACCATGGCAAAATGCAAAATGTTGTGCATCATCAGTGCCCTTGACCTAATTTTGTGAGGTCACCATACCTGTAAATTTGGAAGAGGGATTCTGTAATAACTGGGTGTAGCTTGGACATCAATGGCAAAGAGAATTGAGGCTTCAGACGAAAATTGCACTTGGCTATGTGGTACATAAAACTGTAATAATGGTGACCTACTTTTTGGGTTACTGTGACCCAGTAATTATGGAGTTTGGCGCTTGTCCAAGTCTATTGTTTTTCGTCAATAACTCGAAAAGTTATGACCCAATTTGAACAAACAGACTATATATGGAAAGGTGGATGTAGGACACATATTTTGAACTGGCACAATTTTTTTTGTCAGAGTTGAAGGTCAAGGTCAAATAGCCAGTTTGAATATAGGGGTCATCCTGTGAATGCTCTGCCCCCCACAATTTTTGACATAGACCCATATGACATTTAGGAGTTATAAAGGATATAAAAATCTTTGTTGACATGAATGGTGGTGGCGCCACATATAGCATTATGTAATATACATGTCAAAATATGAAACTCTTGTGACCACAATACCATCCATCATTTCAAAGTTAGCCCAATATGATTTTCAGGTTGTAGATGGTGTATAAATATCTAAGTTTATGCCGATATTGGTGGCACCACCTACAATATTATGCCATATTGGGGTCAAAATATGAAAATCTATTGAACACTCTACCATCTTTAATATGTGGCAGGTCTTCACCAAAAACAGTGGGATTGTGGGGCAGGTCGAAGTCTTAAGTTGCTAATGATACTAGTGGCGTCACCTATAATTTGATGAAAATTATGAGACAAAATGTGTTTTAGGATACAAAATCTCATATCTTGAAAAGTGGTTAGATTGGACTTGCCAAATTCATAGGATATATAAACAATGTCCAAAGGTAATATTTGATGTAATATCAGTAACTTTTATCTATTCTTGTGAAGTCACAATGCCAGTCAATCTGACAAGGTGATTTTGTAATGGAAGGGTGTAGCTTGGACATCAATGGCAATGTCAGCACAGCACCAGGTCTATGGGCCTCTTGTATTAAATAACCTGGGTAACTGATCTTCTCTTCCAAGGTCAGTGAGGACATAAAGTTAAGGACTAATTGTTGTCTTGGCACATGCAACAATATCCATCACAGGAATTTTACATATAAACTATGATTACATGTGCAGCGAAGTGCCATCTGTTGGACATTATACACATTAAATTCACATAAGCTTCATATGTTCAGAATCCACTTGAGGACTCACAACTTTGAAATGAATAGGTGCGATATAGCCATGGTGCCAGCTGAGCATTAAAACCATGGGCCTCTTACTTTCGATGGTACAATCACCATGCATCATGTCTTTACTTAGTGACACATGATTTCAAGGTTTGGGTGCACCAGGCAGCAATATATATGTCCTCCGTAATTCAATATTGAAGCACAAAGCTATGAACTTGGGGCAAGCCGTTTTCACATTTAGTTTTATTTGCTCAGATCATTTAGCAATATCGGCAAATCATTTAGCAGTATAGCGAAATGGCCTTATTTACTGTTATCCGTAAATAATTTAGCGAAATCCCGATTTAGAGATATCCCTAAATGAGTTAGACATATTTCTAAATGATTAAGCTATACTGCTGAATGATTTGAAAATAATGCCAAATGATTAAGCGATATCGCTAAATGATTTAATGAAATCTTCAAATAGGACGAAATATCAAAATGGCTTTGCATTGGAATTATGACAGTTTTGAAGATATTCAACATTTAAACATTTGTAGTGCCCCTAACTGGCACAAATTAAAAGTCTACAACTTGTGTATGTGTGGTTAATTGGATATCAGTGAGATGGTCTGACCACGTTAATATAGCTGCTTGAACTGGAAAGCTTCTTAACATTATGAAAAGCCTCCACTTTCGCTTGGACCGCCAAACTTTACAAACCATCTATTTTTCTTTTATAAGACCTATTTTAGATTATGGAAGTCCTTCTTGGGATGGCTGTACATCAACTGATGCTGATAAACTTGAAAAAAATTAGTTGACTGCTGCAAGAATAGTTACTGGCGCGATGAATGGCACATCGATGATTTATTTAACAATTCTTTCTTTCCGTCAACTGTACGCCTCTGAAATGAATTACTTTTGGAAATTCGGAATTTGCCATCTTTATTTATATTCAAATTTAGATTACGTGATCATTTTGGGTGGTCGAATAAGAGTCCAGAGTATTACAGTTTTGGTCAGAGATATAATTCTGTATTGCATACTCGTCTCCGCTTTGGTAGCAGACAGCTGAATTCCCATTTGTTCAAGAATGGTGTCAAAACACGTGCCAGTTGTCAATGTGGTGCAACTAATGAAAATGCTTAGCATTTATTTTTTTCTTGTCCAAGGTATACTGTTATCCGACCCCAACAACACAATATCATTTCATTGTATGCTGCTTTTACATTGTAAACTATATGGTATGGTTCTCCCAACTGCACGCTGACAGAGAACACCCACATTTTCTCTGCAGCTCAAGATTTTATTGTGTTCTCTGAAAGATTCACACAAACAGTTATTGGCTGAGGAATTATCTATTTTTCTTACTCAGAACTTTATCTGAATTATGTACCCAGTGAACCAAATTATTAATTACTTTGAACGTGTTGAGCTCCCCTTTCTGTCCTGTCCAAGGCTCCTGGTCCAAACGTACCGAAGTCAAAATGTACCAAGGTCAAAACGTACCCCGGTCAAAATGTACCCAGGTCAAAACTACCTGGCATCAAAATGTACCCAGATCAAATGTTTCCAAGTCAAAACGTAACCAGGTCAAAATTTACCCAGGCCAAAACGTACATACTTTCCACAACACCACACCATTCTTGAAAGCTCCCTTTTTATTATGTAATGCTGGATGCATTGTAAACGTTTTTGCCTGTGTGTGGTTGTGTGTGTGTGTGTGTGTGTGTGTGTGTGTGTGTGTGTGTGTGTGTATATGTGTGTTTTATACCAAACCATTGTTCTTGTTCATTTGAGAAAAACAAAAGAAAAAAAAAACAACAACAAAAAAAAAAACAAAAAAACAAAAAAAACAACAACAAAACAAAACAAAACAAAAAAAACAACAACAAAAAAACCATTTGAGAAAAACAAAAGAAAAAAACAAAAACAAAAACAACAGAAAAAAAACAAAAACAAAAAAACAGCAAAACAAAAAAAAAAAAACCAACAAAAAAAAAAACAAAAAAAAAAAAACAACAACAACAACAAAAAAACAAAACATAACAAAACAAAAAGAAAAACAAAAAAAAACAAAAAAACAAAAAAAAAAACAAACAAAAAAAAAACAAACAAAAAAAAACAAAAAAAAAAAAAACAAAAAAAAACAAAAAAAACCAAAACAAAACAAAACAAAAAAAAAAAACGGGGGCGCATGCCGTCGGACCGCCCTGGAGACGCTTACGCCCACCTTGTCCAGGATTCCGACTTTCCAGTGTTAGCAACTCTGAGAGTTGGAATTCTACTGGATATGTATGTTGTCTGTTACAAATAGCATGTCCTTCGTCATTTTTACCGGCTGCATATATTTTCATCTTGTGAGTCACTGTATATTACCATCTCATTGTTTCATAGTACCAATGGCGAAAAATAGGCAGTGCTTCGGCGTAAATGTTATATTGTTTCAGGCCCTGCATACATCAGCGTGTTTACTGTCGACTTAAAATTAAGATTATTATACATCAGTATACATGTACTGTCGACATGAAATAAAGATTTGTATTACATACACACTAAGACAGGCAGGTATTAACATCGTCGTTCAAAACTGTTGTGTGAGAAAGGGATCACACAGTCAATAATATATCTTTTTCCTGAGCGGACATAAGAATTTTGGCCTTTAATATAAAGTACACGAATACTCATTTGGAATAAGCTAGACGGAGATATCATCAAAATACTAGGAATAATGTATTTGCAAACGTGTAAAGAAAGCTACGACATAACAGGAATGTCATGATGATCTCAATTACATCACCTTCTTTGAAGAAAGTTTCTCGTAGATAAAACAAATGTTATACACAGGATGAAAACACCAGCTACTGCGTCTACCATCTTCCAGTGCATGGTTTGGTTATTCGCCTGTTCCTCTCCATGTTTGGGCAAGCAAGAAACGATAAAAAACCAACATCAGAAAACAATGAGCAAAAGAAGCCGATCTTCCTCACTTCTTGCAGTTGTGTCATTCAAGACCGAAGAGATGATGATGATGATGATGATGATGATGATGATGATGATGATGATGATGATGATGATGATGATGATGATGATGATGATGATAAAACTTCTTATTAATTTCCTGCCTGAGTAATCGGTATATCCTAGTTTATATTTGCAATTAGATGTACGATACATGCCCTATGTTATGTATTTTTATCTCGCTGTATTTTTAGACAATTTTATCCGGTATTGATGGTTTTGATAAATTATTACAAAACTATGAAGTTTTCTTTCATATGCCATGCCAGAATTACGAAATTTTAACCAGATGCCCGATGATTTGGCTATAACCACCGACAGGAAAGTATGGAAGATTCGCGCATCGGATTGGCAGCTTACAAGCAAATATCACCAGAACTGAACGATGTGATATTATCTATTATCTGGTTACTAGCTAGTACACAACCAGGGAAAACCTCGTGTAACAGTCATAATGCGAGGCGACCTAGCTTGGTCGATTATATAATTGCCAATGTGAGGCTTTTACCTATGATTCCTTATATGGAGGTACACGAGACAAATTGGTTTTCAGATCATGTTATGGTATCCTTCAATTTAGCAACGACCGTATCCCGATGTAAATTTCCATATACTGATTTTTATACCATGCCTCCTTTGTTTTCTCAAGGGATATATATGTCACCTGCTTACACATATATCTCTGCTTTAATTTCCGTGGCTAAATTTCAACACAGGACTGATTTGCTTTGGTGAAAACATATTAAAATGCATTTATATTCATGAAAACAAAGAAGGCATGGTATAAAAAGGATACATCCCTTGTTCTTGTGATTTATCTGGAATTCTGCTTTTTTAAATCCCTACGCTTCGCTCCGGGATTTAAAAAAGCAGAATTCCAGATAAATCCCTTGACCTTGGGGTGTATCCTCTTCATATAGCAGACCAACATTGGAGCCACTCCCGCCAAGACCTGTATGGGACAATACGTGCCCAGAAGTGTTTAAACACGCTTGAAACCGTTTGTAAGGGCGATTTGAATAATTTCCTGACTACGGAATACAACCCGCAAAACCGGGCTGACATTAATAGAGCCATTAATGACCTTAACCACATTTTTAACAAAGCTGGGAAATTGGCCCTTAAATACAGACAGGGAAAACGACACAAAAATAAGCGTCTGCCCGCTTTTGTGGATGGAAATGGTCACACTTTGTTTAGAAGTGTCAAATACCTGACCCGCCACCTCTCGGCGGATCTTCATAACTATGCACTACGGCAAACATACTATGCGACACGGCGAAGATTTCGAAAGACAACCAAAGCAAATGAACAAAATTTTAGAAACAAAATACTATCCTTTTTCGGTGAACTTCGTAATGCTAACCCCGGCGAATACTGGAATCTTGTGAAAAAGTTGGAAAATACCGTGTCACCTAAAACAAATCCAAGTGAGAAAATTGAACCAAACGAGTGGTTTAAGTATTTCAGCAATGTTATGGCAAATGGCATCGATGCAGCACAGAGTCCTTTATTTTCGGCAGTAACAAATAAAGTTAAGAGTAAAGGTGTTTGTTTCCTTTTGCGAAATTGATTACAGATTAATGTTTGTGAAATAAAAGACAGTATTTCGGAAATAAAAAATTAGGAAGTCGCCGGGCTAGGATGGCATTTTCAGTGAAATGATTAAAAATTGTAGAGATTCTCTTTCTCCTGCCCTAATACACTGGTTTAATTTAACATTTACTTCTGGTTTCTTTCCCTGGGTTTGGAAAATAAGCCTATTAACTTAGTTGCATAAAGGTGGTTCTTACTATGACCCAAATAGATACAGAGGGATCTCATTTAATAGCTGTATCTCAAAGCTTTTTTGTAATGTCTTGGAATGTCGTCTGCGAAATTATATGAAAACACGATGGTATGATAGCTAATTTCAGATTGGGATCATGGAAAACTCACGTACTAGCGACCATATTTTTACTTTGAGAACCTTGATAGACAAATATGTGAAAATTGCTGGGAGACAAACATTTTTGTATCCATGTTTCATTGATTTACGAAAGGCATTTGACACGGTGTGGCATGACGGATTATTTCACAAATTTTTAAATTATGGCATCAGCGGATGTATGTATTAAATCTTAGAAGATATGTGTAATGAGTCATCTATTCAGCTTAAACTCCAGTCGGGTCCGTCTAAGAATATCTATTTGAAAAATGGCTTAAAACAAGGTTGTGTTTTAAGCCCAACTTTGTTCAACTTATACCTTAATGACTTACCTAATATATTTATCGAGGAATGTTGTCCAGTCACTTTGTACAAAGAAAAATTCAGCTCTTTGCCATATGCAGACGGTATAGTTCTTATTTCGGAAAGTGAAAATGGTTTGCAGTGTTGTTTAAATAGATTGACAGAATATTGCAAAAATTGGAATTTAAGTATAAATGAAGAAAAGTCTAAGGTGATCATATTTAATAAGCCTGGTAGAAAAATTTGTGAACAGTTTAATATTGGAAACCAAATGCAGGAGATTGTTAACAAGTATACTTATTCAGGTATAGAAATTAGCCCGAATGGCAATTTCAGTGGTGCTATAAAGCAATTATGTAGTAAAGCAAGAAAGGCTCTCGGAAGGCTAAAAAGAATTCTGTAAAGTGTACAGACTGATGTAAGATTATAATTGGATCTCTTCGACAAACCCATTGCCCCAATATTTCTGTACGGTTGGGAAATATGGGGTGCCTATCTAATCCCTCCGTCTAAGTGTATCTCACCTGATGATATAAAGTTGTACTTTAAAGTACAATTTGAGAAAGTCTATGTAAATTACTTAAAATATATTTTGGGTGTCAACACGAAAGCGTGTAATATCGCTGTATTAAGTGAAATAGGAAAATATCCACATTCGTTCGAGGTTTTGACACGTGTCGATAAAAATTGGTATCGAATGGAAAATTTTAACCCCGAGAGTTTACTACATGATGTTTATCGGTGTAATTATGAAATGTCACCCAATTAATCACATTGGATAGCCTCACTGAAAGTTATTTTTACGATAATCGGATGTCAGGATATTTGGCATCACGGTAACGACGGTTTTTTAATTTTTTTCTCCTGGAATTATAAATTGTCTATTAAAAGAAAGATTTCTGGCACAGTGGCAAAATACCATGAACATGCTATCTTTACCCGACAAAAAATTTCGAACATACGTTGAATTCAAAACCAAATTCGAAATTGAACCATATTTACTTATATTAAAGGTTTTTAGCTACAGATTTTTTTTTGCACGCTTGCGAACTAGAGCACATAATTTACATATTAAATAAGGCAGACATCGAAGACCAGTGAAAACACCTATTGAGGAAAGAACATATGATTACTGTAAGACTATTGAGGATGAGTTACATTATGTGATGGTTTGTGAAAAATTTTCCAACCCGAGAAAAAACTATTGCAAGGAATGTCCGAAATTTTTGTGAATTTTGAGAATTTGAGTCTGGAAGAAAAATTTATATTTTTGATGAAATTTTGAGACTGTTTTACTTATGATAAATTATATAAATGAGATTGTTGTAATAAGGGGATTCTTATGAACTTAGGTAATGTATTTATTTAAACATCATTGTATATTCTTTGGTTTCTTTTTGTGAGGTTGGATTGTGTGTATTGTGCATGTACTGTGTTGTATTTGGCAAAATACCTTTTTCTGTGTATTGAAGGTGCAGCTAATAAAGATTTTGAATGTCTTTCAATGTACGAAAGATCACCAAAACCCCAATCTCTTCTGTGATGAATGATCCCAGGCGTCGTTCAACATGTACCTGTGTCCGATGTTAACATGCTTAGATGTGTCTTAGTTAAAAAAAAAAGTGTAATACAGTTGATATTCCATGTTACCGTTGTAGATAGTTTTTGTATGAGTCTAATGAGATTAATTAGCAGACAATATCTATGTAAATACACGGCAGGCACCCAAAACCTGCTGCATCTTATTACTAGTATACCTAAAGTGCTCATAGTGAGTGCATGGGGGCAGATATTTTGTTGCAATGCAGCGTTGTATCAAGGATGTGGAAAATCCCTGTTTGAATATTAGCCCAGATAACTATATACTTATCAGAAAATATTTTCGTTATAGATATCATTTAGGCCCCAGTTAAACATGTCTGAAACGGTGATGTTTCAGCCTTGTGGTGCAAAGTTTTTTTTTTAAACAAAAATAAAAGTTCTCCAAAATCATGCATTGTGACCCCTGACAGGGGCCAAGGGCGCTGGAGGCTTCGAACTTTGCCACCTTCTGATGTCAAATGACAGTCAATAGGCTACTCAAAACAGGCAAGGCTATGATTAAATCGCCCAAGAAGGTTCCAACAACTTTCCAAGAACACTTTTACTTGCATAAATAAACAGTAGAGTTTGATGAATAAATTTGCCCATTTATCTTTACTAAAAAGTATAGCCACCGACGAGCCTGAGACTACCACCCTGAAAACCGAAAATAATACAGCCATAGCTCTTGTTGGTTTTACTCAATTTTTACACTGATCATTGTGAATAGAGTTCAAAGAATGTTTTCACAAATAAATAAACTGTCACTGGAATTATGAAAACATACTCAAATCAAATGAAGACGAAATCAATTTAATCGAAAATTATATTTTTCTTTTTATCAGATTGCCCGGTATGTTGATTTATTGGAGGGTTTATGAACAAATCCTGGATAATGTTTGAGGAATTGAATATACATGTGCGCCTTTCGCAAAACTTATGGACGCAATGCAAGTTAAAACAGGTTAGAAAGAACGCCACTCCCGCTCCAATGTCGACCTCTCAGTCTTTGCGCAGTGGTGACTGAAGCATGAAGGTCCTATTGACAGGCGGGGTCTAACTTTGGACAAAGTTGTAGTTAAGATGTCTTTGAAATATTATCTGGTGAAATTTCTCAAAAATGTTAAATCAAAATGATAACTATGATACATTAAACTGAGCCGACTTGGCAAGCCAAAAGCGCAGATGGTTGTCACTGGTGCGAAACAGCTACTGACATCAGAAACACAACCCATCTCCCATCCAGGTGGTGCAGGGCCTGCGATAGTGCATTGTAATGACAAGACAATTTTAATTATTACTGACAGAAAGTGTGATGATGATGGTAGCCTGACTTTATCCATGGATAGTCGAGGGGACTAACCATGCTTTTTTCTTGCGCTTTTTTTGATGAGGATGAACATGCTTTAATACAGAGGGCCATCACGGCAGAAGAGCAGACACAACCCATACCAACGTGGACCAGTCGCCGTTCAAGTACAAAGCCAACATGATGCATGCAAAACAATTCCATGAATGGCACGACCCAAATCTTCCCAAGTTTCTTTCACTGGGTTAAAAAAAAAAATCTTCTGTTTTTAAATTTTTGAATTCGT
Source organism: Hermodice carunculata (assembly GCA_964020975.1). Classification (NCBI taxonomy): domain Eukaryota; kingdom Metazoa; phylum Annelida; class Polychaeta; order Eunicida; family Amphinomidae; genus Hermodice; species Hermodice carunculata. Next base: position 14,106,924 of record OZ026621.1, read on the forward strand.
TGTAATTTAAATTGGGCCATCATTGACTATGTTTTGGTTTGCTCATCACTCCACATGCTGGTAGCTATATCCAATAAACCACGGGCCGGGTGGTAAAGATGTTTGGTTTCCATCAAGGTTAAAAAGTTGGAGCTTGTTCTAAGATCTCGCAACTTACAAAATCCTTCCAAGTTTTCCAGTTTTTGTCTACTGAATGTTCTGACGGTAAACGACTCTCTCTTTATGCCATGTGGAGCCATATCGCGCATGATGGTGAGCTTGCTGTCAGCCATGCAGTGCAAATGAGATCAAAGACATGCCGCGCTAACTGGGCGTGAAGTCATTAACCCCTAATTATACACAAACCACAATAGGATTACTGCTACAGTGGTACCTCCTATTTAAGACCACCCTCAAAGCAAGACAAAAATGGTCATATATGGCAGGTGGTCTTTCACTGCAGGTAAGCTTACAAAGAAATTAAAGGCCATTGTCTTGAAATGGCGGTCTTAAAAACTAGTGCGGTCTTTCACGAGAGTTGGTCTTTAGAGCAGGTACCACTGTACCTGGCTTCTGTGTGCCGGGCCTGACACTCCGTAGTTGTTGTTGTTGTTGTTATTATTATTAGTATTATTATTATTATTATTATTATTATTATTATTATTATTATTATTATTATTATTATTATTATTATTATTATTATTATTAATGAAACGAAGTAATGTGTAGCCTCCTTGCTATTATCAACGCAAATCTCCCTCCATGCCGAATCTTTGAAGAATAAGAAATGTGGTAAATTATTTGTCCGAGTGTGCATGCAAATATAGACTAACACGGTAGTTCCAACTTTTCAAGTGTTCCTAATTAGCATAAATTAAAATTCTACAACTTTTGTTTGTGGTTCATTGCATGTACCTATAGGGCAAACCTGTGAATTGAACTTGGAGTGGTACTTCTATCTGTAATAGTTTAGAAGATATTCAATATTTAAATACCTGTAATATTATGCTCATTTCCTTCCCCCAGCGCTTGGAACTTGAGCCAAAAACCTTCCTGTCCACATGGTTGTGCTTGTCCACATATATAGACTCTGCAATGTCGGGGATTGTCTTTCACTGCGTCCTTAAATGCAGCAACATTAATTAATTGTGGGTGAAATTCTGCAACAGAATCAGACTCTGGCCCAGTAGTTTGCATTGTGAGCACAAAACAGAAGAGTGTCAATCAGGTTTTTTATACCATAGTATGCGTAATTACAGTATGAAGTATGCATTCAAAGCTAATGCCACCTTGAGACACAGAAAATCGTCAAAACTGTGTACATGGGCATTTCAATACTAATAAATGATGATGTTTTATTGAGCACCCAGGGATGGCGAAAAAATAGTTACATGAAACACACAACATCATAAAGTACATTTACAAAATGAGGTGATGCACAAGTAAATCTTTCATACATTTACCAACTCGTGGACATGTACCTTTATAGCAGTCACGACGTCTGTGTTAAGGTGACGATTTATTGGTGAATTTATATTCACTTATATTGTCCTGTTTCTCTTATGACATGCCACTTATAAATTGACATCAAATGGAAGCAAAAATTCCACTCGTGCCTTATGCCAGTAGCGTTGGTCTACATTATAATCTCCAAAGTTTAGAAATCGAAGTTGTCGAAGTGAACGGACAAAGGCAAACTTTGACAATTATTTTTAAAATTTAGATACACAGTTTGTACGTGTACAGTGATACCTGTTTTGATTTCGAGACTCCATATATCTTTTTAAGACTACTCAGTTGGAATACTGCGTTATCTTTTTCACGTTACGGTAGTGAAAAACCACCAGTTTTGAGATATATTTTGACCTGCCCTGGGGGTTGTCTCTCAGCACTAGGCCCACATGCTCCATGCTCTGAACCTATCTCCTTACTTCAAGGTCACCCAGTTAGCATGTAAATAGGCCCAACCAAATGACAAAAAGGGACGTTGATAGTCTGTCCTATCAGAATAAAAAATTTAAATAGGAGTTTATGGAAATTTCAATTTATTTTTGTGGCTACATAATTTTTACAGAATTTTGCTAAGGATTAGTTTGTCTGAAGTCCTCCTTGTGTTTCAAAAAACGGTTGTGGATTATTCAGTACTGATGAAAGACATGCGCATCATACATTGCACATACTTTTGCAATGTAGTATGACAGGTTTAGACCCCTTTACATATATAACGCTACATGTGTGTTTCGATTTATCAGGACTAGCATAAATAATCCACAATACATCTTTTTACAGACAAACCCAATTTTTGCCGATTACATTCAATACATCCGTCCATTTACACTGCGGTCATTACACAGACAGCAACGAAACGCACAACAAAGGCCAAGAATATGATTTTTTCAGCAATACAGTCGTGGACTGGTGGAACATACTCCCCAGTAATGTAGTAAATGCACCAAGTGTAAACAGTTTTAAAGTAAGAATTGACAATTATTTTAAAGACCATCCTGTTATGCATGATTACAGGGCATTGGACCATCCACACAGAACTCAGATTTCTGTATATTAATGAGCAGCTTACAGTGGAATTTTTTAATTTTTCCTACCTAGCTGAAATAAATCTGTTATCTGTTATCTGTTATGATGAGAAACCCCTGTGCGCTGTCTTGGAAAATGATTAGTACGTTTTGACCTGGGTACGTTTTGACTTGGGTACGTGTTGACTTGGGTACATTTTGATGTGGGTACATTTTGATGAGTGACCGGGTACGTTTGGACTTGGGTACGTTTTGACCGGGTTCCCCTGTCCAACTGTGATGTCTTCTCACTCTTGTATTGCGGCAAGTCGGTGGGCCCTGACTCACTATGCAGCGATTATGTGTTTGTTGGTGTCCTGTTTAATGCTTGTCTCTTCTTCCACGAGATGGATTTAAATAGGGCTAAGTCCTCTTCCCAATTGTTAATTCCCGATGAGAATATTGTATTTCTACATTGTTGAAAAAATAAGATACGTTTAAACTAACTACAAATATATACCAGCATGACGCCCCCTCACGTACTTGCTGAAAAATAGATGAATACATGAGTGCTAAATAAATATCAAGCTTTATCAAGGTAATATAACAAAAATGTACTACTAGAAACACAAAATTATACTAATCACCAGTTCTATAGTGGAAGTCACCAAGTGGCATGATGAACAATGTGACGATAATTTTGCTTCTAAAGTATCAAACATATCAATGGATTATCTCCAAACGTATGAAGGCTTTCTAGGTGGTATGTCTCCACTCCCAATGTAAGTATCTTGGTTCAATTTGAAGAAAGGTTCAACGTTTTACTTTCCGGCAATGGGCTTTGATAAAACGTCTTACCTTTAAATTTTGGTTGCCCAACTGATATGGGGTGCCCACCACAATATTCCAATACTCCTATGAAAGGAGGCCTATTTACTTGAAAGGAACAGTAACTATGCACCTGAATGTTGGTATCTGGACCTACATGGGTCTCTGTCATGCTCATAATGTGTTGGGATTGGAGTTATGCCTCAAATTGTTTGTCGCCAAGTTTGTTGTTAATCGCCGATTTAAGCCCATTAACATTCTATGCCCCTGTGGACAAAAGAATAATTGTTCATTTCTGTTCACTGGCAAGTATTGCAATGAAATAGCATGATCACTTTCGTAAGTATCCATTGAGTCAAGTTGTTAGATACAAGCCTTGATTGGCCGGTGTCTTAAACCCAGACTTGACTCGACTGCATACCTGAAATTTGAGGCAAAAAGTGAGGTACCATCCTTGGTTAAATGTGCACCATCACTGTCTCTTGCCTCGCTTGCTGGCTACCTGGAAAAAGTGATGGGAGCATTTGACATTCTTGCCTTCAATAAATTTGGGCTTTTCAAGACTATTAACAGCTTGTGTCTAGGCATCTAGGCCTAGAGCTGCTTGCACGCTGTATACCCAGGGAAAGCATGATCTAACTTCTTGATTTTGTTGCTTGTTCTTGTCCACAATAAAAAAAAAATGTTATGACACCTTTCATTGGTTCCATTGATTTAACATCATTTAATAGCAGCTATTTGTGGGAAAGATCATGCTGTCTGTGCCATTATGTATTAGCGCTGCAAAAGCCTCTTCCACTGTGTGTGCTTTTCGGTTTCTACTGCCTTGGTGAACTTGTTAATGTCAATATGTATCATCTCTGAACTACATACTATCATTACTTTACATTATTTTTTTTCTTAGTAACTCCACACTGTTGCTGTTGTCTTTGGCTCTTTATCTGTGTTCTTTGAAGACTCTGCTGATGTGATCTGTTTTTCTCGAGGTTGTCACTATGTTGTATGATGTAGTTGAATCTCTCTATTGACTGGATATGGATGGATTTTCCAATATTTTGACTCTTGGGAAAACATGTGTATCCTGCGGGCTGGTCTCAAGGCTTTCAAAAATTGAGACTTTGCATCAATAGCTTTTCAGAGATAAAAACTATTTTATGAAGCATGGCTTTCTCTCTTTCAAGAGAGTCTATTTACCTCTGTGGTCTCGACGTCTTGAGGTGGATTTCATGTTTGAGTTCCTTCTCTTGCCAAAGTGTTGTGAAGCAGACATTTGGTAGATCATCTTCACGGTTGTTTGCATTGTTTTGTGAGATCTTCTGTAATAACTGCACTGTCTCCATGCTTTGTTTCTTCTTGTAGCTTCCTTTTGTGGCCCAGGAAGTGACAACAGCATTGGTGCCTATACATCATTGGCAGCTAAGTTCACAGCTAATCCCATAGCCCAGCACTCAAAAATGTGTTTGCCACCTACTGGTGGTACTTTTTGATACATTTAGCAATGTGAAGGTGAGTTGTGTCATGTATGCTGGACCTCATCGGCGATGTGCCTATATACAAGATACTGAGTATTTGTTCACTGCCCAAGACACCAGCCAACAAGGGTGCAGGTCAGTACATTGCATACTCTGCAAAGTTGTGAGGACGAGAACTGCTATGCAGACATAGGCTAGCTAGAATTTTCACGTTTGTGCTTGTCATGAACACATCATATTTGGGGTACCCCATCTGGCCCACATGACGTGAATGACCCCTGGGTAGAGTGAACTCTCCTTTCCTACTGGATTACTTCTTCTCAAGAGTTGGTTGGCCAGGACATTTTGTAGTCCCAGGACATACCTCACATGCATGAGAACGTCGAGTTTTGAGCACCATCAAGTGATGTGTCCAGCAAACTAAGTCAGCCTTTGGGAGCATGAGCCACCTGGTGGTTGAAGTAGGCAAATACAGTCCTATTGTTGCATATAATGAGATTGTGTTTGTGCTCCTCTAGGTCCTGGCAGTGGTGGAGTACCTCCATAGCCTCCAGTCCCAACCAGGTTATGTTGTGGGAAACAGACTGCATGGGCCAAGGGCCTTATCCTTTCCAGCCATCGACTCTATCCAGGTTTGGCCCAGAGGGGGAACAACCAGCACTGCCAGCACAGTGGTTGCAGGTGCCAAAGTCAGCACTTGGGTAGTGGTAGGGGCAACAACCATAGGAGCCAAAGGCTTGAAACCAAGTAGGCACCACCACAGACTTGGATATCGTTTCCACTGCTCCGAGATGCCTCGACATTCAACCCAAGGTATCAAACCTGAGAGCTTGGCCAGGGTTTTGATGCTCCGGGATGCCTGGATGTTCAACTTGAAGTCTTGGACTTTGAGCTCAGAGAATTGGCCGTTGTTCTGGAATGCCAAGATGGTGACCTGAGTGTCTCCATCGTGGTTTGACTCATGTGGCTGTCTAGGTTTTTGAGAATTCAGACTAAGAGATCAAGGCTGGATGGCCCAGGCAGAAAGATCCACGCAGCACTAAGCCTGTCTCTTTGGATGGGAATCTGAAGTGGTGGCCTGAAAGGGAGGAAACAGTTTATAGATCAGATCCATATGCCTCATTGCTTTCTGTCCATCATCTCCAAGACTTCTGAGAGTCTTAGATTAGAAGCTGAGAAAACGAGTGCTCAGGATACTCATGAGTTGATTTCTTGCTGCCCAGCTTGTGACTGTGTGCTTCTTTTCTCTATTCCCTGGTGGGGGTGGGGGATAGGCAGCCTGCAGGCTAGCCATGTGGGTTCACTTTTTTTTCTGTAATGATGTCACTGTGGGAGAAGACACAGCAGAGTCAGACTCGTTGGCCTGGCTTTGAGCAGCACTCATACACCTGGCCATTTTGTGCTTCCTCTTGGAGTGCTTGCAGAGGAGCCACTTGTTGTCTCCCGACCTTGCACAAAACCTGCATGTATTCTCTCTAGAACACACACAGTCAAGTTGATGGCCATGACCCAGACAGTGTGTATGGTCATCCTAGGAAAAGGACAAGTAGTGTATGGCTCCACACACATCAACAGTTGCTTTACGGCTACTGTCCTTCCTCTGTCTATGATTTGGGCCACCAGACGTCACTTTGAAAAAAAAATACGGATTTATGCCAAAAATAACCAGCCCTCCTTATACAATTCGTTGGGGGATCAGTAGGTCAAATATAAGCAATCCTTATTTCAGAATAGACTAGGATAGCTTAGAAAACAAAGTCTGCAGTAGAGGTAGTGTGCACATCACCAGACCAGTATCTATAGACAAAAGTCATGGAGCTCCCAACTTCTTTCTTTTGATCAAAGAGTTTAAAATTGGTGCATAGCAAGGACTGCCACTTAGAATACCAACACAGCAGCATTAGTTATACCACCATCTTGCAGTAAAAATTGTAAGCTTTACGAACACTGCCTTACGTGTGTTAAACAATACATCTGTGTTTGAAACCTTGGTTCCGATCACAAATTGAACAAAACAATTTTCCACAGCAATGCTTTGTAAAACATCTGAAGAATTCAGGTGGAGAGTTTATTGGTCAATGGTTTTATATAAATCCCAATGAGAAAAGAAAATGATGCAAAATCAAGATGATCGTTTTGTCCCCTATGTGATTATCTGGTGCACAGCATCCGCAAAAATGTACAAAAGGGGGATATAATTACTCTTTATTAGTCTTACAGGATACCGTAAATAAGAATTTATACTCAAACATGTAATGGATTTTTTTTTAATAATTCATACTAAAAGTATGCTGCGTTTTGTGAAAAATACACAGTAAAAAGCGTATAAAGATATTGCATATAAATCTCTCTAAAAAGTATAACAGGATGTTTTTAATAATTCATACTACAACATGTATACTGTATGATATGTTGTGGTGCATAATTCATACGAAAAATTATAATATATTGTCAACAATTCATACAAAATGTACAACCGGATATTATTGGCAACTCTATTTAAGCATGTACATGAACGAAACCCTTGCCTGCAAAACAGACCTCAGGGCATTTCAATCTTTCACTGATGCGAAGACTTCCCTCCAGTCTGACGTGATGCAAAACTGGTCAAAGACACCAGGGATAATTTTAGGTGGTATCCTTGACCAGCCTGACTCAACAAAGTTTTACTCTAGTAGAGCCGAGAATACTTAATCTTTTCAGATACCACTGCTACAGTAGGTTTGCCCGTTTTGATTTTCAAAAAAAGCAGATATAACATTCAGGGCACTGGCCATTGGTGGGTGTGAGTGTGTGTGTGTGTGTTTGTTTGTTTGTTTGCTTTTGCTTCTTTTTAGTTGTGATTTTTATGGAAACAGTTACATACTGATATCTACATGAAAGTATCAGGTTTTTTAAAGTTCAATATGCAGCCCTTATGCACCTTTGCAGCAATAATGGGAAGCTTCCATAAACATGAAATGCTGAAAAAATGATTTAATCGAATTTAAATATTCAAAAACAAAATCGTAGTTTCCAACTGACAACATTTTAAACACTGCAACCATATCTGGTGATGTTGACACTTTGAGAGCTGTTTGAAACATATTCATAATGAAATTTGCAGTAATTTTTTCATGCTCCAAATCTCCTTCAGATTGCTCAATAGGCGGAAACAGAAAATGTAAGAAAACATCTGCCTGATTAAAAAACTATTCAGTTCGGATGATCTTAATATCCTCACGCATTGCTGCTCAAGTGCCAGGACGTGCTTCGATATAAAGTATTGCCTCCTTCAATGTTTTTATCTAAACTTCCGACACATGGAAATATATTTAGAACTGTATGCAGAGGTTATGAGAAGATTCCGTTCAATTCTAAAGATCACACAGAATTTAGCACAGGAAATCTGTTGGTGTAGCTTTGGATGTGAGGTCCCTTATAGGCCGGTGTCCACTAAAATCCAAGGGCCGTGTCACTAATTGGGGTCCAGGGTTAAAAACCTCTCAAAGCTGAGTGGTTTTGACCTTTGAAAAATCCCTTTAGAGGTCTATTCTGCAACGAAATTTCGGTACAAAGTGGTTATGCCACAGACCAAACAGCTGCTTAATGCTCTCAAACCTAAGAGTCTGTTTGCTCTAGCTGTGAACTCTGCACCTGGAGTACATCAGTATTACGCTCTGTAAAAACCTGACAGAAATGATATACAAATGTGGCTCTAAATTATCCGTCATCGATGATGACACACTGGACACTTTACCTGTGAAAGCTTTTTTTTTGAGGGGTTGTTTTTACTGTACTGCAAGGGACAGTATGAATTTATCGCATTTGACCCATCACGTAAGGTATAGTCCCGAAAGATTATCAGGTGATGCCCGTACAATAATGTTTTTTAATTCAGCCACGGAGGTATAGTAAGGTACTACATGTTCAGCCTATGCTAAAATGGTGGCTGTATGGATAATGACCATATTTGTTTGAAAATATGTTTGAATTTACTCTTGTATCACACCCTCATTTTACACACTCTAGAGGAAGACCTATTATCCGTGCCCCTGAAAAAGCAACATTGAGAAATTATATTCTCTAGTACATTCCTCATTTACTCCAAAATATCCCTCCCTGCACTAAGGACAAAATTCTAACACATTTATACCTTGGCTTTTTAAAATACAGTAAGTCATATTTTGTCAATAAATATCAATGTGAGTGTACCATACCTAATTGTTATGTATGCAAAAATCATTTGAACTTATTTCCACTGGAAATAAGTTAAAATCTCAGTATTGTATTTTCTTTTCTCAACATTAGTGTTTTGGATCTGCAATGTGAATGCTGTAAAAAAAGTCATCTCTCCTTTGTAGGTGGCCTCAGCGAGAGCGGATAAAATATCCTTAGCTGAGGTCTCCTGACATATTTTGTTCTGCTTAGATTGTTTCAAAACAATGTCCTCTTATCTATTTTGTTGCATATATTCTTGTACAATTTGCTATATATATGTCAAATAAAATGATTCTGATTCTGATCGTGATTCTTATTGGAGGTATGCCACAAGCTTAACTGCCATTGGGTACTGATCATGTTTCTGGATCGCTTAAATGCATCTTTCACTTACGTTATTTTCCCAATAAAAATGTATAGACCTAAATTGAAACAGAAAGGATGCAGCTGGACCAAAGTGCTATTAACCGACAGACAAATAGATTTCAAATCATAAACTGTTTGTAGTTATGCAAATATATGGTTAATGACAGAGATGGATGGGACTGAAAATAAAACACAACAGACCAGTGAGAAAGTTCCGTTTGTACATCAGCAGACTAATTGTACTGTAAACAGGACTGTTAAATTCAAAAGATTAACCAGACCATTGTTTGAGATTTACTCACTTACTGATCACACATATTACTTCAGAATAACGAAAGTTCATAAGTCTTTGGGTCACTTGCTTAATGCATTTCACAGAAATATTAAGAAACTGTAGGAATCAGAATTAACAATAATATACATATTTATACATTGCACAGAACATGAAACAGTTGACTGACATTCTAAGGAATATTTGCAATGAAAATCTATCTATCTATCTATCTATCTATCTATCTATCTATCTATCTATCTATCTATCTATCTATCTATCTATCTATCTATCTATCTATCTATCTATCTATCTATCTATCTATCTATCTATCTATCTATCTATCTATCTATCTATCTATCTATCTATCTATCTATCTATCTATCTATCCATCCATCTATCCATCCATCCATCCATCCATCTACCTATCTATCTATCTATCTATCTATCTATCTATCTATCTATCTATCTATCTATCTATCTATCTATCTATCTATCTATCTATCTATCTATCTTATTTGTCTAGTACCTGACTGAATTCATGGCTAGATGTATTGGTCGGGATTGAACGAATAAGTTGAAGAATCACCAGACATGTGCTTTGTTTGTCAGGTTTGAAAAGATAATAATTCGGCAGGTATGATATCATTTCAGAGTTTCTTTGATGTACTAGAGCACAACATCGCCACACTGTGCCTTTCGTTGAGAATAATAATCAAGAAAAGTGTTCAGCCAATTGCAGGATGTTAGTCATTTTATCTAACAAGGGATAAAATTTGTGGGAATTAAGAGCGTAAGTTGCCAAGACTCTGGCATGCTTAACACTGTTGATGTTTCAGAACAAGAAAAAATGTAGAATTATTTTCCAATAATGACACTGTGTGCGTATAAGCTCTTACACAACCAAAATGACCAAAATTCACAATTTATCTCAGATGTTACATTTAAGGGGAACATTTAGTTAACACAGTCTGTTGGTGTCGGAGATTAACATAGCTATCAAATTTCTGAACTGTGATTAAACAGATGGAAATTCTGGCCCAATTACACGGACCATCTCAAGAATGGTTCCTCAAATGGTCACTGTGCCACTGCCAACTAAACATCAGGTCAAGAACGGTTGGTATCTTCCTGCATGGTCTATGTCTATTTACCATTGGTCCGATTTCAAAAAGATAAAGGAAAGTCCTTAGAGACTAGAAATGTTATGGAAGTACAGCTGTAAGCAGTGTTGTCGATAGAAAACAGATTGGATAGCAACTGTATTCATGACGTATTGAACGAACAGAGTACCCTCAGTTCTTCAAACTGTTAGTACCTACAGGTTTTTTCCCATAATGGCCCTTTAACTTACGCATCAAATTGCTCCCTTGCAGTGGACACACCTATCAGCACATCTTTGTAAATTCAGTAATGATATGAAACAGGGCATCCCAAATTGTTACAGTGTACTGGGCTGACGTTTTAGCACATCTTTCAGCATCAGTAATAATATGAAACAGGATGAGGCACTCTCGTCTAGCCTATTTACCGCACATTGTGGCGACTAGCTCATTGCATTTAAAAAATCAGGCTATGGATGTCATATTGGTGATGTCTTTTTTTGGAACTTTCAATTATGCTTTCGATCCATCTTTCTGCCCCCTCCCCCCCCCCGGAAAAGTGCGCAAAATAATGCCAATTCTTACAGAAATTCAGCCAAGGATATCAAGTCTTTTTTAGCCAGTCCTTACAAATAAGCTATCAGTTTTTGGAGGAAATATATGTTCTAGTGCTATTTGGACTCGGGAAGCTGTGATAAGAGCCCCAGATCTCGTTGTCTTTGTGGGTTTTTTTAGATCCCCACTTGTTGCAAAATTCAGATTTCCTCAGCAGTTTCATCGTCAAATGCAAATGATGATATAATTTGATAGTGCGTAAATAGTGTACTTCACAATTCAAATCAGCTCGAACGCATTTAGAAATTATCACTACCGTAATGAATACACCAGGCATTACATATTGCAGTTAGCTGTCTACATAATGTGACATGCTTTCATCAAAAAGAAAGTTTTATGTTTTTGTTTAAAAGCAGTCACTCACTTGTTTTGCCACAGGTTTCACGGAAGGGTATTCATATTTGGGACTGACACAAGAAAAAACTATATATCCTGCGGGCCTTAGTTTAACTGGGGGCTGAGAGGCAATTGTTTAAAGAGTGCAGGGAAGGGGTAAGGTTGTAATTTTATGTCTATGGTCACTAAGA
>OZ026621.1:14121297-14246297 GCA_964020975.1 Hermodice carunculata
CAGGAACAAACCTCACGTGATGGGAAAAAATGAATGTTCAGATAGCTGTGTGACTGAAAAGAAACTGAAAAGTCAGCTGCAATGATGTTTGTGCAATAGTGAGAAAATGGAAACTTATTACAGTAAGTGAGGGCAATTTTGGGAAAATAAACCCCATTTTTACAGTGAATGTCAGCAAGAACATTGTCCTGGTGAGATCCTTTTAGAGTGTGCACTTGCATAAATGACTTTGGTACAGCCACTGTGGACAGTGTGCTGCTGCGTGATAAAGGGCACACATTCCGCAATGTCAAAATGTATTCAGTGCAGAACTGTCAAAAGTATGCAGGTAATTGACACAAATGTGTCAGAATTACTTCTCCCCATGCATTAAATAAAGACAGCCACAACATGAATGTGTTAGTTTTATTCCCTTCTCTCGACAGTAGAGAATTCATCACATTATATCACAGGATAATGCTTGTAAATTAGAAATGTAAGAGAATTAAACAACGCAGGACTTTTGGCCCTGTCCTACTTGTCAGTAAAATATAAATACTTACCCAACTATTACAGTTAGGGATCATGGATAAATTCACAACAGGTCACACGATTCCGAGTAGAGACTTTCCCATGTGCCAATTATATAATGCATTATATTATCTATTTCTTTCAGCCATGGTAGTTGCTGAAGAGTTATTTTTGTTAAGCAGTACATAGTTATACTGGTAGGCTGACAGGCTTTGAAAAATACCAGCCCATTTCGTAAGAACTTTCTTCTTGTTTGGCTTGTGCAATGATAATTGATTTACTCAATTCGAAACCATTTACAAACTCATACACATACGTTGTTACATTCATTGGCTAGTATACATGTACTTGGTCATTTTTCCTGTCTCTCTCTCTCTCTCTCTCTGTCTCTCTCTCTCTCTCTCTCTCTCTCTGTCTGAATAGTAGGGTGGTATTCTCAACACATTCCTCATAAAAGTAGCTCCATAATTCAACCTATATTTGCATAAAATCTTGGTAATATTTTCATTCTATACACTCCCACATATTGACATCTTTCTCTACTAGAAATGTCACCTGGCATTTTTATAATAATGGCAATAGAGTCCTGTACACAAGAAACGAAATAATATCCTAATTATTTTTATTTAACCTAACTTTTCCACTAGCTAAGGTTCGAAGTTTCTCAGTAAAAATCATTTTAACTGCACGTTGAAAAGACTTTCATGTTTGACGTTAAAGTTGCCATGATAAGTATGGTATTACAGGGAACTTTGATGCCATTAATATGCATTCTCTCATGCTAAGATATGTTCTGCCCCACAATGCCCTGTACAGTTAGTTCGAGGTGAGAAAGTGCGTGTCTGGCTGGTTCTGGGAAAGGAGTCAATTGCGAACATGCACATGTAGCTACGCCCACGTTGCAGTTAATGGTCATCAAGCGCGTCAATCTTTTGCAATATTTCTCCAATCTTTTGAGCTAAATACCAACCTTTTTCAAACCTGTTCCCAACTCTTTTGCAATATGTGTGCAACAGTTTCCCAATCATTTCCTCTTAATGTGTAAAGACCCTTTTAAATCTTTTGCTGATGCGTTGATGGCCCACCCCTTTTTCTTAACCTTTTTTAAAGGTAATGCTTATCTAGCTAAGTGACTTTACTTCTGGCTCAAATCTCACAGAAATATGCATTCTTATATTATTATTTGCTAGTATTTAGGTTCGACAAGGTGCCACTATAGGCTCCAAAACATGTTCTCAGTAGCTACCAGCTGAAGACCCTTTTTTATTTGGGGTAATACAGCCTACGTCAAAATTCAACAGAAAAACGTGCGCATTATGAACAATAGTACTTCCATATGTATATATGTTAAACAGTGACAAGTTAGCTTGTGGAAAGTAAAGAGTTTGGACTGCAGAAGAGGGTATTGACTACTAGGAAGTGGACAAATAGACACAAATTCAATTTGTATAGTTTTGAGCCCTTCATGCTCAGTGGATAGGTTTGTGCAGGCTCATCCCCGAAAGATGATTTTCAAAGCATACTGTTATTCCAGGTTACGTCTTTCGTAAAGCACCCATTTTGGTCTTGTTTTTGTTTTCGTTTTTGTTAATTTTGTTGCTCGGTGGAATCGAATGACGAATCGTAAAAATGTTTTAGGACATAAATATAAGTAAAGGACAAGATGGGCTCTCTAAATTACTTATAAATTCATAAGCAAATCATGAACAGTGAAAACAGCAGTGAAAACGGTTCAGCTTTGGCCTGGGGTGCTGATTTTGGAATATATTTTGACGGAAACAATAAAAATATTTTGTAAGTCAAATCTCATCAAGAATAAAGACTTTCACAGCAACGGTACTAAAAAGAATTCAAATTGAGATATCCCTGATCAGAAAACTTGATATTGTCTTGTGAATCTGCCAATATGATATCCTGCATCAAATGTAAATCACAATATGGGGGCTAATTACTCATTCAGGTAAAAAGAGATTTAGTGATCACAAAACTACAATTGAAAATCACAAATCAAAAATTCTTTTGTGTAACATTTCAATTCGGAGGAACATTTACATTTAGATAGCTGGATACAAACTATCAATTAGATAGAGCCAAACTTGTTAGACCAAGATAGTTACGTTATCACAAAAAAAAATTATTACAAGTGGAAGAATTTTGGATCAAAACACTCAACTCAGCTGTTCCCTTTGGACTCAATGACAGAATTTTAGGCTTTGGAGATGCTAGGAAGTTGGACTCTGTAACTCTTGATAGCGGTCAAACACCTTTACATAATAATCAGGCCGGTATTCAAAGAAGAAGAAGTCTTGGACAAAGAAAATCACGGAAAAACAGGAAATTTAGGAATGTGGATATAAAAGAGATATAAGACCTTGTTCAAAATATACTACAGGATTTCTAGAATGGCACTGATCAATTGCAATAGCTCTTAGAGCACTATCGTTTCAATATATAACCAGAATCAATGAATATTTGGGTCTAACTTATTTTGAAGACTCATTTCTCTGTAAAATTGTGTATGCTTTCACAGCCACTATTCGGAAACCAGATTCTACATATTTTTTTAGGTGGATGGAATCATTTGAAGCATTCCTTTTAAAGACAAAATTATTGATTTACTGAACATTTAGACCCTTTCCAGAATGAAATTTGTTCATAACATGATTCTCAAAGAATGCAAAATAAAAGATCCCCCCCCCCCTCCACCCCATTATCTCGTATAAATATGACAATAATGTTGGACAAAGTATCATGAATTACAAGAAATTTCTGACTCAATTATGACAATATCGCAACGAATCAAAATTGTGACAGAGTGTCTAACAGAAAATATTCTAATTTTGTTGATGCAAAACACAAATATGTATATACAAGTAATAAGGATATGTTATATAAAATTCAGTTTTAAAAAATAGATGGAAAGATGGAAAAAAGGTACAAAATTTCGGATATATCCTAAGTTGTACACTGACATTATTTTTCAGCATACATATAATGCACTTGATCCCCACTGTATGAAATGGGCAAAGAAAGAAGTAATGGAATTTTAGAAATTTGAAGTATGGTTATCAAACTTGAAAAGAGTCTTTCAAAGTCAAATCGAATTTATCTTTACAAGACCAACATTAAGAATTTCAATGCAGTAAATTTAAAATAGCATAAAGTTTTGAAATCAGTGAAGGAACTACAAGAAAGGTTTGCAATAATTAACATTGATAAGGCAGGTAATAAATTTGGGTCATCTGCATTTAATTTTATCTGGATGTTTTGAAAAATGAACTTGGTCAAAACAATACTTCAGACATAAGAGGAATTAACGTATATAAATTACGCAAACAATCCGTTGATAATTTAATAGATACATATATAGATGAGAAGAAAAGAAATTTTCAATATCAAATGTCTAAAGAGAACTCCTCTATTACACTTTTGTTCTGGAGACCCAAATTATATAAAAATCCTTAAAAATCTAGATTCATAGCTGGTGCTTCAAAATGTACAAAATAGTTATCATAGAAAGTAACATTGTGTTTGACTGCAATTAGAAATCCTTTCCGCAAATACTGTAATGCAATTTTTAGAAACTTTAAAATAATCCTCTATTTGCGTATTGGTAATAAATCGGAGTTTGTATCTAAAATCAAAGATTTAAAAACAAAAAATATCAAATGTTTTCATTTTTACACTGTACACAAATCTACCCATAAATGAAGTCAAACGTTTTCTTTCAGAACTGATTAGAAACATTTTTAAACATAATGGTAAACCATATATAGATATTAATTTATATACAAGAAAGGCATATTGATCGCACACTAAGTATGCAAAAAGTAAAGTTTAATCTTACAATGTTCAAACTTTGATATATGCTATATTCTGTTTAGGTGGAGGGGGATAATACTTTTGCTCAATATGGACTATTGGTTTTTCAACAATTTAAACGCATTACAATGGGTAGCAACTGCTCCCCATTACATGAAGATTTATATTTAACCGGGCTTGAATATAGGTTTATGGATAAATTGGTGAAAAAGGACTTTCAAATGGCTACAAAATTATCAAACAATGAAAGATATACTGACGATATTCCTTGTGTAAATGTACAAAATTTCATTGAAATAGCTAAAGAAATTTCCCCAAAAAGACGTCCCTTTGGAAGATAACAATTCAAAAGGTTTCTGAGATATATTTCTGGACTTGGATATTCGGGTCACTAATTACAGGTTTTGTATAAAAGTCTATCACAAAATAGATGAGTTTAACTACGAAGTAATTAATTATTCTTTCCCGGACAGTATAGTAATATTTTGGAAACTATTGGATATAATACTATTTTGTCACAAAGTTTGAGATTTGGGTGTATTTGCTATAAATTTCAAGACTTTGCATCTAGAACCAAATTTAATTTCACAAGACGGAGTCAAGAGGATTGAAAGATGTACTTTGGATCAAATATTTCTACAAATTTGCAGTAAATATCGACATATGGTTAGAAAGTTTGGCTTCAGTAATTTAGGTTTTAGACTTGCCTGTTTTGTCACTTAAGTTTATCTTTTGGCATAATTTTGTTTTTTAATGTTCACCTTTCAGACACTTTAAACTAGCTTGTTCCTGGGGGGTATTGGTAACAAGTAGTGGCCTAAGACAGTTAAAAGGTTGCCTAATTGTACTTGATATCATGTTAAGAAAAAAATATATTGTGATTGCATTCTCTTGACTGACAAACTAATGACTTCCATTCTATTCTGACTTGCACAATATATTTTGCTGTTAATATTCGAAGATTATTATAAATTTTGAATACAATAATTTTACAGATTTTTGACTTGGCTGTTTGGTTACTTAATTTGATCTTTTTCGCGTTATTCTGTTTTAATGTTCACTTTCAGGCATGTTTTCTGTCAGGTTAAACCCCCGGGCCTATCGGTAGGAAGCAACCGCCAAAGACAGTTACAAGTTTTTCTCATTTACCTAAAATCAGATTAAGAAAAATTACATTTTGATAACATGTTTTTGACTTAAATACTGGTGACTTCCATTTTTTCTGACATGCCAAAGTACATATTTACTCAACATCATACAATTACTCAAATTGACATTATGTACTCAAATGCAACAAACCTAACCCATTACGTTGAAACATTTACTCACGGTTGGCAATGAAATAGAGCTTTATTTTTTGGAGCCTTTCAAAGTGAGGAGTAAGTGTCACCATGGGGTTTGTTTCACATTTCTGGTGCAGGATGCCCATTGCTGCAGTACCTGTTAGGTTTCCCTCGGTTTGTACAGATGCTATAGCTACAACTGTTTATTTTATAATCACTAAGATAATGCCCCAGTTTGTTTCTGCTCCAGTTATACACCGGCAGTTGGTTTAACTAAGATAAGCTATCCAGCTAGAAAGAATACATGCTGGTTCAGAGGTAAGTCAAATTGTTCTTGTCTGATCTTGTACTAAACAAATTTAGTAATTATGTTTGGTGTGAAAGGTATGCTTTTTTCATATAAAGCTCTGCATCTATAAGAGATCCTGACGTATTTTGCTAATTCATCATTTGTCACGTATACATTTGTTCATTATTATGTGCGTTGTCTTTGCTGAATATTTTGCTTAGACAAGGAGCTGCTACGCAGAGATATATATAACGGTATAGGATCGGAAACATGTTCTGAGTAGTTTCCCGCTGAAGACCCTCTAATTTATTTGGGCTAATACAGCCTACGTCGAAATTCTACAGAAGGACGTGCGCAATGTGGACAATAGTACTGCCATCATGTATATAGGTTTAACAGTGAGAAGTTAAGTTATGGAGAGTGAAGAGTTCAGACTGTGGAAGAGGGTAATGACTACTAGGAAGTGGTTCTGGACAAAAAGGCACAAATACAAACCTATATACGTAATGGAGCACAAGTCTTCGCAGAATTTATTTGAACTAAAGTACATATATATATATATATATATATAATGGTGATACATATATATATATATATATATATATATATATATATATATATATATATATATATATATAATGGTGATACAAATGTTGAATATGGTTTATATTGTCAAAATTTGTAAAATTGGTAGACCCATTTTGCTATACATTTGAAAAGCAACTCTATATTTCGTCTAAAACCCTGATATATTTTGTGTGTAAAGCATTTTTAGAACAAATGGGTTAGATTAGATAAATTTTAGAGAAATATCCATATCAACTGGACATTTTGGCGAAATTACCTATTGTCATGATGCCTAAGCATTGCTTGTGACATGCACGCTATTGACAGACAGACAGACAGACAGACAGACACACACACACACACACTTACACATGTAAGTATATCTAAATATATTTATCATGGTTTTAAAATAGTCCCAATGAATGGTTATCCGTTGGTAGCGTATATCCTTTATTTCGTTCCCGCCTTTTTTACACTTACATACGATCACATTTTTAGCTTGATCTTCCTTCACATGGAGAGGCAAGCATTATTTAATGTTTATAGAACAGACACTACATGCACAGTATCCATTGGTCTGGCCAGAGAGAAGAAGGTACGTTTTTAATTGATCAAATTTATTTGTGAATCTTTTCAAGGTCAGTTGATATTTGATTCATAAGTAATGGTATTGGTAATAACACAGGTCTGATACTGACAAAACGCGGGACTTATATACAATGAAATCAAATAAATGCAGGCTCGTTGGATGATTCCCAATGTCTATCAACTTGAAGGAATTCAAATTTCTATTTTTATGAATATTGAATTCAGAGAACAACAGTTTACCCCGTCTATTTATAAAAAAATGTCGATATTCCCAAGCACCACAGGAAAAAGTCACTCAGAAGAAAACATGTTTTTGAGGCGAGGATCTTTTCAACATGTTCGGAAAAAGGGAAAAAAATGATCTCAGCAATTGGATTTGGAAAAGTTGAAGATGCAAGCAGACATTATAAAAAGTATAAAAGAAGCTGAGATGTGGGCCTACATTCTTTTGTCAATCATCGAAGCTTGCTCGAAAGGTTTGGAAAATGCCCGTTTTTTTACATTGAAATGTAAAAGTTCAGTAGCGACCTTTCAGTGAAAGAATTTCATTTCTATTGCCTGCTACTACTACTACTACTACTACTACTACTACTACTACTACTACTACTACTACTACTACTACTACTACTACTACTACTACTACTACTACTACTACTACTACTATTACTACTACTACTACTACTACTACTCCTACTACTACTAACACTACTATTAAATGAACACATATCTTTGAATCAAGTGAGGTGGGTTGAGGCCCAGTCGTTTGCCTGACCTAGATCATTTATTTGAAATAAGTATTCTGAATTCATCTGTGTTTAGATACCAATGTTCCGTGACATATGCGATACACACATTTTTGTGGAAACAGGTCTTTGATTTGTCTGATGAATGTCAGAAAAAGTCCAACGTCAAAAGGTGTTGGAATTATGTGGTGATCACAGGTTACAATTACCTCTTATTTTTTCATTCACATTTTTAATAGCCTGATATTGTGCCAAAAACAAATCACAGATAATTTGACATAACTGGGGACAAATTTATTCGAGTGAGTCTGTTTGCGGATCATGAGACATGTATTATTACGTGAAAAGATTTTAAGACTATTTACAAAGCACCAACAACTCATCTGACATAAATGCTGGTTAGTGCTTTTCAGGCCTATGATATGAATATAACGGATGGAAATAGGATTATTATGTCTTCCGTTTAAAATTACATTTGCGTTTTTCACTGACTACTTTTGTCGAGCAACATTAAGTGCAGCCACCAGCATGCTAACTTGGCCATAAATGTTGGTTTGTGATGCCTCATCTTCCTCTCGACTTGCATGGCTTGAATCCAAGTTGTCTTCTTTTCGAGATTATAAATGTATTATTCGCAAAATCTTCTCCGATGTAACATAGATCATTCCACGTCTGATTATTTTCTCCAGTCTCCCTTTCAGTTTTATGAAAAAATATAAAAATACAACCCAGTAAATGAGCCTTGAAATAAAAAAATATTGATTTTTTTCCGTAATCGGATTACATTTAAACTGAAGGATATTACTATGACTACAATAAAACACACTCATGCGAGAAAAAGTATATGATTAAGTCTGTAGCATGATCAGAACACGACGTGGAGGTGGGGATGGTGGGTAGGTGGGTTGGAGGGTAATATGTGGTAATGTGTTGCCAATATTGAAACTAATTATGGTCTTCATAAGTACAGCACGCAATTGAAGGTGACGAAGAAAAAAAGGTACAAACTAAAAGATTGTGTAGGACACAGGTGAATAAATATCATACTTTCGTTGTCAATGTGTACGGAAGGAAAACAAGTGGTCAAGCATAAAGAAAAGATGAAGTTCGTTTATAAATGAAACCATGAGCTAGGTGAAAAACGCGTTTTACTCCCGACCGCCCCATTTTAGAAACTCTTTTTTAAGCTAAATGACCACAGTGTTTAAAAGTTCTTTTTAAAGAAAAAGACCCGCCAATGTAAACAGATTTTTAAACTACACCACATCAAAATACACGTTCGTAAAGTAAAAGCTAACCGAGAGTACAAACAAAAATGCAATACTTCCAAAATGTTGTCAAACACCTTCACATTACACTGACAAATTACCAAACGTGCCTGAAACCCATAGCCAAAAGTTGCTGCGTATTTCGTTGGCCTTGCTGCCCTTTTTCCAGGATAATTTAGACAAAAAAAGTTCGAAACTTTTTACACGGCTGGAACTGTATATGACTGAATGTAAGCCTACAAATTACTTACGTATGCTGCTATTGTAGCCGACAGCTATAGTTTTGAAATAATATACATAGATGGCATGGACAGCCGTAATATCTTCCACTGTACACATTCTATATACCGCGTATATATTCTTATTTTCTGGGACAAGAAAACAGGGAATGGAGATATGTTAGAAGTATGAATGGGGCAAATGTGTTTCCATCTCTCATTGTTTCATTCACAAACATGCATACTTAATTCCATCCAGAACTAGAAAAACCGTTTTCAATACTTCCCAATTATTTTACCAAATGGCTTAAGAATGTTTGCAACCTTTTATTATATAAAATGTATGAAAACGTTTGAAGCGTTTGAAGTGGCTTCTCATTCCTTTGACACTTCTTCAACCATTTCTAAAACCTTCTGCAACGTTTAAAACGTTTGAGATTCTTAACGAACATTTGTAACGCATTCTTTCTTTTTAATATTTCCATAATACGGCTACAATTGTTTATGTGTAACATAAAAGCCGCAATTCAATACTTTTGACCCTGTATAAGAACCATCAAATAACATATTTTCATGACATAAATCACAATATAATCAGACTATACCCAAGTTTAAATTCTGATTTGAAGAAACGCATATACAGGCATCCACGAATGTATACCACAGATGGAGAATGAAGGGGAATTAATAGCCTAACCATGGCAATCTGCCCTCCATGTATACCAAGCATGAAACTGGTTCTCCCAACATGCAAACAGCCTGTGGATGTAACCTTTCATAGACCCCTTTGCAGCCTTTTCACCACCTGGTCAAACCTTTGTAAACTTTCTGCAACACGAACACATAGCTTGACAACGCAAAAAAAATAAATAAAATAAATAAATAAATAAAAAAAATAAAAACAAAAAACAAAAAACCGCATGTGTGCAAAGTTGAACTTGATTCAACGAGTGATAATGTAACAAATGTACATGCAGATAAAGTCACGAATGCATATACAGGTCATTGGCATGGTGATCTTTCACATTTGTGTCTGTTTGAGACATTGAGCGCGGAAGTGTGTTTTCGCCCCCCCCCCCCCAGAGTACACGCTTAAATGCAATATATTTATAGACACTGCATTGGACTTGTGCTCAGGGGGGAATTCGTATTTTTCAAAACAATGTTACAGTGTGGTCCAGTTTGTGGGCTAGCCTGCTGTTGGTGTTAGAAGTTTAGTTTTCTTCCTTGCTTTTCTATATTTTGCAACGTCATTGTTGTATTGCCACATTGGTGCAAAATATATTTGGCAGCCATCCATGACGTATGACAAAGTATAATACACTGAAAAAGAAAATTATATTGCCCACTTCCCTGGTGAAATTTTTGGGCCATGAGCTGCCGGTCTCGACATTTGATGTAACTCATATATGGACAGTTGTCTGCCTCTGGCAGTTAGTAGTGATAGACACAGGTTGTGACAAGATGTAAAATGCGTATCGCCTGCCCAATATAAAACTTGTATGTCTATATATATATATATATATATATATATATATATAAAAATATATATATATATATATATATATATATATATATATATATATATATATATATATATATATATATATATATATATATATATATATATATATATATATATATATATATATATATAGCTTGAACAGTTAAAACAATTGTATGCCAGTTCTCAACTCTGGTGGCTTTAAATGAGATGCCTTTCTTTAATTTTAGAGTATTTAAAATGAGCAAGACATAAGCAAGACGTGCCAGAAATTAGAAGGCACCTGTATTGATTATGATCATAAGGTTTGTCTTTCGAATTGAAATGACCCTATAGGAGAAAAGAATGCACTTAGTGCAATTGTTCCTGGTTGTGCGATAGCAAGACGTCCAAACACAGAAGTGGAATATGGTCTTTGCATGGAAGACACCTTATTCATATTTCAAATACGTTAGCCCAGCTAAGAAGATTTATTTTTTAACATTTTTCTTCGACCGAGTTTTTTAATTACTGTAAAGCGAAACAAGTTGCAAAATCGTGGGGATTATGGAGTAATTTCGCAGATTACAAGGAAGGAGATTCAGGTAATTGTGTTTGTATATTTCATCTGTATGCTACAAACCCTGCAGCATAAACAGGTGGCCATAGGTTGACTAATTTGCCCACAAAGCTTTGTTATTCTTACATTTACTGAATGTACGGCAGTCTTTTTACTATTAAAATGCTTCATGCTGTTTTAAATCTGATATTAGAATCACAGTGATCATTTAGTCCAATGGTTATATTCAAAGTCTTTGGCAGGTTGGAATCATGTTTGTCTAAACATTTACCACAATATTTATTTATGATCTGAATAAGGGCTATTCTGATGTTACTGCTTTGAAGCAATTTTTGAGATTACATGTCATCTGTTTGGCTTTTGCCTAGTTGTTATGTGAAGATCTGATGTCACGCAGATAAATTGACTCCCGAGTGATATAAATAGAGAACAAAATCATGATGACTTATAAGATTTAGCAGCATTGGCCTGGGGAATATTATGTGTCGGACTCACAGATATCTTCATGGGCAATGTCCGTGCTCAGACCCTAATCATTGTGCACAGCGGATAAGACCAGTTTCTTGCAGCTAGAGCTTTTTCCCACGTAAACTCCCTGAGTTATGACTAAACAAGTGTGAATGATTTTCTACCCATACTACAGTTTAAAGTCTGGTCTCAGTGGTTTATTCCTCAAACAGGCCTAAGCATACATATTGAATGGCAGGATGCAAAAAGAAAGTGAACGCAATATACAAACACCTGGCGGCGCACATAATATAGTACAGAAAACATGACCCGTAGTTATAAATCCCAAACTCAACAAGAACAGCAGAGAGATTCCAGAGTTCCCAAAGCATCAACATTCATCTCCTAATACCAATGTGAAGAAATAAATTTCACTATTGACTTGAGACAGGCAGTCACCCATCAAAGGCACTGGTGGTTTTAAAGCGGTCCTCTCAACCTTTGAAATAGTCTTCATTAACTACAGGCTATACGAAAACGTATAGGCCCAAACACTCCAAATCAAAATGATATTACTTCTGCCAATGAAGAATTTATCAAATAGAACAGAAAACATGACCCATATTCATCAATTCCAAAACCAACAATGGCAGCAAAGAAATTCCAGAGTTACCCAAGCATCAACATTCATCCTCCAATGTCAATGTGGAGAAACAAATGTCACTCCTGACTTGAGACAGGCAGTCATCCTTAAAAAAGGACTAGTGGTCCTAAAGACGTTCAGTACACTGGTCAAAAGAATTTAGAAATCTCTGGTTTTTGGTGTGAACGAAGATATTGGCATTTGAAACAAAATTCAAGCAAAAAATTGGCATGTCATGGTGCTACTTTTGTCGCTAGGTGGCGCTACATGTAAGGACTACAGAAATTTGATAGCAAACATTCTATATGTGGGTAAAAGCAAAACAACTGAATTAAGAATGCAAAAATATGCGTAAAATAACTCAATATGAGTGTATGCAATGTATATCAAGCCTTTTAATAACAAATATCCAGACAAAACATGTTGGAATGTGACTTTGAATTCATCTCGTGTTGCAAAAATGTATAAGTGCTCACATATTTTTTAAGTTTGAAATAGAAAAAATGTTTGCAAATCCCTGAAAAATTGTAGGGGGTTTCCAAAATATGCACTAATTTCATTGATTAACAAAAAATATATCATACGGTGCTATTTTTACCGCAATAGTACAAAGAATTCATGCATGTTGACTTAATTTGTTCTAAGTTCATAGGTACAAGGTATCGATTCATTTTCTTACTTCGATACCATATCAATATACATGTATGTAGGTTAAATAAACGGCAGTACGTCATGAATTTTATATTCCAGTCATAATATATACTTCCATAGTTTGAGAAGAGGCAAACATTTTAAGTGTCTCTCCATAGTGCAATATAGCAATGTGATAAAAAAGAGGTAAATGTAAGAATATCAAAATTATAGTAGCCTTAATACATTGTCGAATGGTAACACAGGCAGCACATTATCAAATATGCCTGTGCCACCTTTGGACGCTGGGGAATTACTGTGCCCCCCCCCCCCCCCCCCAGTTGGTACAGCATTTATCGTACCACATTCACAAGAAGTATAAAGTACACTGGCAAAGCCATACCGTTTTTCTGATTCTGTATTTTTTATGGACCATGTTTTTTTTTTTTTTACATGCCTCTTATACAAGATTATGGGCTAGTACACTTAGTTCCACTGTTCTACGACCTTCATCCCAGTTATAACTGTCAGTGTTTACATGTGCATGTGGCATTGGGGGTGGGTGTGGGTGTGGCACTTTCGAAGGTGGCTTGGTCAGCGTTTGCTGATTGTGTACATGCGTTTTGGTCTACCACTGCCGTGTTTCGATGTATTCTGCCTTATTTTAAAGCATTTAGTCCTTTGTTTTGGCATTTGTTAACAAACAGCCCATTATTTTTCCTTTTCACTCTTCGTAAACAATCCATATTTCTCAAACGGAACTATGCAAAATAAGAAAAGCGAACAGCAGCTGTGCAGGTATCGACAAATACTAGCTCTAACTGTATAGAGGCATTGGACCAAAAATGGTTGCGTATATCGTGGTGTACCGAACGTCTTTAAACCGGTCCTCTCCACCTTTTAAACTTATATTCTTCAAGCTGTCGACTTAAAATTTGAAACCCACAGTTGAGGCTAAATTATCACTACTGATCATGGAATAATGATAATAAAATGATGATGATAATGATAATATCAATAATTAAAACATGGTTTATATAAATTTACAGTAGGCATATATGGGGATTTATCGGTATGTGCACACACGGTAACTGAATCATCATCAATGCACACAAAATGTGCAAAACATCTGAGAACAATATAGCGTAGAACAGCCAAGAGAGCACAACTGACTGGTGGTATCAATAAGAATTTTTGCAATAACGCGGGAGAGATAAATTGTTGTGACTCCCGCACCCAAACCAGAGGTAAAACCCCGATAAATTTTAAGACTGAAGTCTGTTTTATTTACGTGGGATAATACAGCCGATTTCAAAATTCAACACAAGAATGTGCGCAATATGGACTAATAGGCCACAGACCACAGTTATAAATCCTTTTATTTTTCATATTAGCTTTTTTCAGTCTAAAAAAATCAGCATTTTGGTATTTTGAAATTCCGTGAACGGCATTTAACAGATAAAAATGTCAGAAAAATATGGACGGATTTTTGTCATACAATTCCCAGCTCGTTAATTTGTGATAATTGAAATACGAAACAACACCTGGATGTCAGCTTTATACAGGTGTATGAACTGTGCTCTTGCCTGGGTCACATCATTGTCCTTCCCCACCATAAAGTTCCCACTTGGCCTGGAAGACAGTGCACCTATATGACCTCCAATGAAGCAACTCTGCGATGCAGCAAACCTGACTTAGCTAACTTTATTTAAACAGAAGCTACAGCATGCTCAAAACACAGTATTTTCACAATTACGGACTATCTCCGTTGGGATGCGCAACCAGCCAATCACAACTGTAGTCTGTAACCTAATAGACTTATCAAAATTTTTAAAACTTGTTTAACTGAAGCTACAACTTGTTTTCTGCAAAGGATTTGCATTAACTTGACCAAACTTCAATATTAAAGAAAATATCAACTTTTTTGCAAGCAACCTTTAAATCTGAAAAATCAGTTTTTTGACAAATAAAATAATTAATTAAAATTTTGAGGAAAATTATATAATTGCATCCTATCAATTCTTTTCTGTCCAATATGAATACGATACACAATGGGCTATGATGCAAACCAATAATCACTTGCCTGCATGTCCTGCCCTTACAATGAGAGATTAAATTACAATGCCCCACCCCTTAATTTTAACCCCAAATTTGAATATATTGCTAAAATTTTATGATTTTTTAGGTGAAATTGGTGATTTTTTTACTATTTATGGATAGATTCGTAACATTTGTCTACAAAAAATATGACATCTGTCACTGCTGAGGCATTAATGGCGGATGGGGGGAGTATCAGTTACACCAAGTCAGCATCTAATACCAGTCATTATGGCAGTATTTTCCTGATAAAATCTGAATTATGGCAGACAATGGAACAGTTTCAGTGTTTAAACATTGTTAGCCCATCAAAGTGCACAGTTTAAGACCAGTAGGTCACAGGTTAGAGTAGCAGTATTCAGCAAATAATGTTTTTTTGGTACTAAAATTATGGAATTTTAACGCGCCCTTTGTTTGAACATTAGGAGGGCAGTTGGGTGATCCAGCTTCCACAAACCAATGGTGCTATGCCTTTTTTTCTGCAGTAGACTGTATAAGTTGTGGTTTATTGACACGGTTTCAGGTGTATATGCACATATTAGAAAGAAAATGACGAAAGTTTGTACAGTTACTCCAATATCATAAATGCATATTTGTATTCACAAGTGCTCTGATTTTAAATTTCATAAGCATCCAATTATCAATCCAATTATCAGGCACAGGTGTTTTCAGGCAAGTGTTTAATGGAAGCTAACTTTTTTCCCCTTGTTTCACTTCCTGAAACTCTTATAATTTTATGTGGTTGTATGTCGAAGTTCAAATGTTTTGCCACCTATGTACACTAGCTTGGTAAAAGTTACAAAATCTGCAGTTCATAAGTGCTGTCATCCATATTCATGGATATAAATTGATTCATTTATGTGAAAATAATATGCTGATGAACTCAACAGCTCAACAAAGTCAGCATGCCTGATTTTAAATGATTTACCCCAGTCAAATGACACACATATATGACAAGCTTTTGTCTACCAAAAAAAAAAAATAATAAATAAAATAAAAGGGGGTGGGGTGGGGTGGGGGGAGAAACAAAAACAAAACCAAAAAAACAAAGAAATTAACATTTTACCTAAGATTTGTACAGCTCTACTGACAGACAATGCGCATTTCTTTCTGGTATGCTGAAAATCACTTTGACATGATTTTGTATAAACAGCTCTGCATATGAATGGAGGCTGTAGGCCTACAATGACAATGCCACAAAATTAAAAGTTTGAAACAGAGGGTCACTAAGTTCCATATCAATGGGATTAGCATAATTTATTCATATCATATTAGCATTGTTTATTTCTCATACACACATATGATTACCTGTGTGGTACCTGTGAGGTATCGCTAAATACAAAGGGCTATGGAAGCTATCTAACTACCAAGCAGTCAGCAAAGGAGGCATAGCTGTGCACTTGTTAAATGTCTTGCAGCGAATCCTGTTATTATTTATGCAGTGTGGTTCCACTGATAGGTGCAACATGTCTATGCACAATGATTTGTGACATAAATATGATACTTAATGAATTTTTAGAAAATTGAGACTGTTAAACTTGATATTCACAGCCGATCTGTGGGTGTAAAACTTCTTTTCTCCTTTCATAAGCTGGCCTGAGGTACACAATACCATAGCCCAAACCATTTGCCTTGTGATCTACAGTCCCATGACCATATCTTGCATGCTCCATCCATGTAAAAGTTGTTAGGATCACTCAAAATTGTCCAGGCAGATGTCAAAAAGTGCTGACTTCCCATTTTAACTTGCTTGATGGACGATAATTGAATAACAACATGACCATGTGAGTCCCAATACATACAGAGTTAGCCCTAATAGGCCACAGACCACAGTTATAAATCCTTCTATTTTTCATATTAGCTTTTTTCAGTCTAAAAAATCAGCATTTTGGTATTTTGAAATTCCGTGAACGGCATTTAACAGATAAAAATGTCAGAAAAATATGGACGGATCTTTGTCATACAATTCCCAGCTCGTTAATTTGTGATAATTGAAATACGAAACAACACCTGGATGTCAGCTTTATACAGGTGTATGAACTGTGCTCTTGCCTGGGTCACATCATTGTCTTACCCCACCATAAAGTTCCCACCTGGCCTGGAAGACAGTGCACCTATATGACCTCCAATGAAGCAACTCTGCGATGCAGCAAACCTGACTTAGCTAACTTTATTTAAACAGAAGCTACAGCATGCTCAAAACACAGTATTTTCACAATTACGGACTATCTCCGTTGGGATGCGCAACCAGCCAATCACAACTGTAGTCTGTAACCAATAGTACTTACATCTGTATATAGGTTGGACAGTGATAGGTTGGCTTATGGAGGGTAAAGAGTGCAGACTGCGGAATGCAGTAATGACTATAAGGAAGTGGTTTTGGACCAAAAATGAATAAATAAATAAATAAATGCAATAGTGCCAAAAACATTATGAACTGTCACGAACTTTTACAATTGACGACTGAATCCTGGAGAGATTGTGTCTGGAGGTAAGCGCTCTCTGTTCACCCTAATGCTTTTACATGGAAGTCACCTGACCAAAATCATAGTGCGCTCTCTACGAAACTGACCTTTCCATTTATTACTACCACCATAACAATGTATCTTGTCTATTTGACGAATCTACATAAAATTGTAATTCTTAAGTTACTGTTTGCAGTTACAGTTTCATGTATCACATATAGGGTAGACCAAAAGCAATCAGCTTGTTTCAGTAGCGCCTTTCTGGCGATTTTTCATGGGACAACTATGCGTCTGGCTGTCTCCCAGGCTTTTCAACCGCCAAAATCAAAATAAGACTGAAGCTTACAAATTAGCCCTTCTTCCAATCACTGCGTAAGTGACACACAAGGCTAGGAGGTGGTAGGTTGGAACTCTGGCATATCTTGCAAACAGAATTGCCCATTGTGAAGGCAAAGCTCAACAGAATGTGCAAATTAAATAAATGAAATATAAAATACAACTAAAGCCATTTGTGATTCATATGTAAACACTTCAGAGAAACATCGGGTCTACTTTATTTTTTTCTCCAAGACATAAGGCCTATTAACGCATTGTTACAAATAAAATGTGCCTTCATTTGACAAAATTGACCAGATTGAATATGTCCCTGCATGCATATCTGTGTGCATATCGGTGAGCTTTTCTATTTTTAAAGACATGGACACACACACACACACACACACACACACACACACATATATATATATATATATATATATATATATATATATATATATATATATATATATATATATATGGAGATAGACTGAGTGAGAGAGAACCCTGCTAAGATAACTGATAGGAAGGTCACATAACAACTACAAGAAACTAAACATATCATATGAGTATTGTATTATTATATCCAGGAGGTCTATTTTAACGGTGAAATATAAATAGTATTCACCAGAGGAAAGCAGAATGTAACATGCATCCTAGAGCAAGGTTTAGTTACAACTTGGAATCGACTATAGTTAGTACCGGACCTTTTGAACACCTGAAATACAAAAACCATTTGCCGCAAAATTGAAACCAAACATAGTGGTCTCCTGTGGCAAGCTTTTCTTGAACGGAGTACCTGCTTTTTGGAGTATGTTAACTAGAGGCACAGTATCTTGTTAGGCATAAAAGTATTATTGGATGTTAATGAACTGAATTTGGTCTAATACACATGGATTTTCGGTCTTTCTTATTATTAAAAATTGATCTAGACTAGGAAACTCTAAGCATAATAATCTCAGGCTCATTTATTTTAATGTATGCATGGATGCAAAATTACTGGAGGGTAACATTTCAATGATATATGTTGTAGTTTCAGACGTGTGGTTCACTTCGATAAAAAAAACCATGATTTTGTCTTGAAAGACAACTGTCAAGTTGTCAGCTGTTTCAGAAAGGGAAATTTAGATTTAGCTTGGTATTCTGTAGCATATGTATCTGTGGATAATTGAAACAATAAAGATGACACTGTGTAGGTTGATAATAAAGTCCTATGGTAAGTAGGAGAGCCACAGGCGGTTAAATTGGTCGTGTTGAGGGTGGGGTGGGGGGGGGGGCGTTCTCGCGCGCATTATTGAAAGTGGTGCTTAACTTGTATCGTAATGCCTTTATGTAAAAACATAATGGTGTATACCCTTCCTCCTGCCGTATGCATAACTCTTTCGACTTTCAATACTATAGACAAACATGGATAATACGTTTATATCCTGGTGTCCATTTGATGTGCCTGTTGGCAATTGGGCTTTTGTAGACGCACCGATAATGTTATTACTGGCGTGAATCACAGCAACAGTCAAATATATCGTATGAGTTACATCTCTCTTTATGCACAGAAGAAATGGTGATAGCGCTGCATCCATACGTTTAAAAAAACGTGTATTTCTGCAAAAGTAACTGTAAAGTATGGCTGAAACTTTACATACATCGTACCATGGTACCAGTGCTGCAACGAATTCTTGCTTACCATTATGTACATGACATATACTATACATAAAGGTTCTTACAATTCTGAAGAAATCAAATGTCAGTAAACAACAAAATTAAGTAGGAATATTTGCAATTTAATTTTGGCACACTTAATGTTTTTTTTTTTTTATTTTAGGATTCTGTAGACAATCCATATCGTTTCTGTCACAAAATTCTATAACAATTTATCAGTTTTGTACACAAAATTTTAATATACACTTCACCACAGAATTCTGGGGACGAAGTTTGGAAAGAAAATAAAAAATCCCATCAGTTTTACATGACTTATTAAAGGCCATTGTTTTGTTTCGCATAGTTTGAATCGTGTCCACAAAATAGACAAAGGATATCACTTTTGTGTGTAAGTTTATTATTTTGGCCACGAAATGGAGTAATCTCTCATTTTCGTCGATTTGTTCTCACGAAATTCAAATAATCTTATCGATTTTTGTCGACGAATTTTCAGGAGTTCCCATTAACCACCTGTAGAGGGCTTCAGTTTCCATGTTTTACAATAGGTCACGTGCCGTCGTGACAATTAAGCAAGCTGTGGATCGACTTTGGGGAAGGAGACTGTCAGCATTGCATTGGAGACTGGCCAATATTGAATGACATTCTGCCTATTGGTTGTATTTTTCGTCCGTTTTTTTTTTTCTTGTTTTTGTTTTTTTTTTTTTTTGTTTTTTTTTTTTTGTTTTTTTTTTAGTTTTAGTTTTTTTCTTTTTGGATTTTTTTAGCCCATCAAAGTGGTAAAATTAAAACATAGATGCATTTGCGAGATTTGTTATTTTCTTATAATGCCGTCTAGGGTCTCTGTTGATACGGAATTCTAAGTTGTTACACTTCATACGTTGAGGTTCAAAACGTCACATTTTGCAAATTTGGTTGACACAATAGGTATAGTTTTTCAATTTTGTATGTTTTAGAATTTTGTGGACAAAAGTGAGGTAGGTCTTTCTTACCGTTTCTGTTGACTTGTAATATCTTCTGATTTCCGTGAACAAAACTGTCAAACTCTTAAAATTGTGTGCACGGAAACGAGAAAGCTGTGGATACAGTGAATTGTTCTTCTTATTACGTGCACAATATTGAATTACATATAGATTGCGTGTGTTTTTCGACTTTTATGTACAACTTTTGATCATAAATGGATTGTGTGAACAAAATTGGAGACAATTTGGAGAGTTTTTCACATGTTGTGGACGAAATCCAAGAGCTTAGCCAACGCTTTGGACGAAATGACCATTTTGGAGAACCTACGTTTTAATTTATTTGACAAAAGTGAATGCAAAACTATGGAAAAAGTTGCAGCCGCACACTACGTGGCCATGGATGTGCTTTACAGTTATGTAAGCTCACTGGAAAATATTCTGAAAATTTTCATTATTTTATACAATTACATGTTTACAGATGTAGCCAAACGATGTTACGAACTGTTCTCCAGCTTGTATAGCTATGTTGTAATACTTCTTCTCATTGTATGGCAATCAACTCTGTTAGGTATGCTGCCTTCTCATTAAACTGAAATCAATGTGAATGTAAGCGTGCACTCTAGCTCCACAGACAATTAATCACCTGAAGTATGCACTGTTGAAAAGAGCAACTTACAGCAAGGTATATACGATAATCATTAGAAGCTGGAGTATACCAATAGCTAAATTTTGCACACCAGACCAATTTGACAAACCCCGTGATGCTCCTTTTTCAAACTTTAACAATTATCCCGTCGTTATTTTCACTTGGTGCAATTCATACTCTTGCTAAGAAAAGAGCATTTCTGTTTGTAATATATTTGGAAATTTAGAGGTTAAGTATGGGGATTCTGTTTGGCCTGTGAAACCACTTAATCTTAAGAAGGGCTGCTGTTTTTGCTTAGGACTAACCCAACAGTCCACCACCTGAAGATAGCTGATGTGGAACATGGTATCATCCTGGTTATTTCATACGGGGAAGAACAGTTTTATACCGTCCGAAGATCCTCCACTATCAAACTGCAGTCTACGGCCAGTGATTTGCATTTCGAATCATGTTAGCTAATTGCATTGACATGCTGCCAGTGAGCTAGTTTGAAGCTTTAATGAGCCTTAATGACAGACACAATATATACATATATACCTATATATATATATATATTCATATATGTATATATATATATATATATATATATATATATATTCATATATATATATATATATATATATATATATATATATATATATATATATATATATATATACATATATATATATACATATATATATATATATATATATATATATATATATATATATATATATATATATATAAATATTAAGTAGTGAAAAGTACAATGTGTACACATAAAAAAAAATATTACTTTAAGCTAGGGCTCCAGTTCAGCTTACAACGGAACGATGAGTTTGAAATGTCTAAAAACGGGAATATACATGTATATGGTCATTCAGTACACAGTGTTACTATCACATCTTGCAGCCCCTGTAAAGAGAAAAGAGCAAAGTCCTTAGATCGATTAGATCAGGTAACATTCGAATATATACAATGTTATTTTCATATGATTTTCACATAAAATATCAATGGTTTTACTTTCGATGGATCTTACAAAGTCAAAAGTGTCCAGAAACTGAACGTTTTGCTTATGAATTCCATACACGTGATAAATAAGATTCACAGAGGTGCAGACTTGCGATCTGCTTCCGTAAACAGCTAGCTTGCGACATAATTGTACATGTTGTTAAGGCTACAAATGCATCTTCAAAGGAATTTAAAAATACTTAAATGCAGCTGATGCTCTATGGGCAGATCTTCTCACAATAAACATAATTACTAGCTGTGAGAGTAATGAGGGGTATTAATGATGTGCCTGCTACACGCTTTTCATACAGTGGAGAACTTTGCGACAGATGAACTAGAAAATTCTGTATTTGGCACTTTACGATGCACGTCTAAATTGAGCAATAACTAAATTACGTTTATTAAACCATTCGCCTTGCTTAACTTGCTCTTTAGGAACATCGTGACCCAGCGGTGCGCCTCAGTGAGAATCACCTTGTATATGATGTATAGCACCACCCTCAAAAGAGAAATTGTCATGGCAGGTGTTGCAACGAAATGCTGTAATTGTACTTTTTGTAGAGTTAAATTTAATTTGATATTCAGTGCAAAGCTTTGAACATGCAGACATCATATTTTGTAATGCAGCCCTGGTTGGAGCCAAAAGACTGTCATCAGCACAGCGGATTGTTCCAATATATTCTTTTCCAACATGAAAACCATAACTAGTTTGCTTTAAACTCTTTAGCAGTTCACTGTAATATATAACAAATAGAATGGGTAAAAGAATGGAAATTGCACGCTGGAATGATGACATGTGTTGGCAAAGTGTAAGTCGGAGCTGTGAAATATGTAACAATTTTGATTTATGAAAATCTGATCTGGTCAAATGGAAGTCGGCACAGGGGAACATACTTTTAGCATCGATCAAAAAAGGGCCGTCTATGATTGTCAACATTTTCATCTATGTCCAAAATGGCCAGGGCTGCGGGGGGGGGGGGGGGCAGGGTTAGATGACAATTACTTTCAACCCTCAAAAATGTTGAATTTCTGCACCCAACGATTTCAGTTCACCTGTAAATTTTCAACCTTCCACCAGGTATCACTTTGCATTTTAACCTTTTCTTCCCATCAACCATTAAAGCAGGGGAGTTTGTATGATACCAATATATGTTTCTTTCAATAAATCAATATCAAAGTAAAGTTTTATTTTTTATTTGTTGCCTTATTTGCCAA
The DNA here is from genome assembly GCA_964020975.1 of Hermodice carunculata. Lineage (NCBI taxonomy): Eukaryota > Metazoa > Annelida > Polychaeta > Eunicida > Amphinomidae > Hermodice > Hermodice carunculata. Next base: position 14,144,718 of record OZ026621.1, read on the forward strand.
ATATTTATACAACAGTAAATTTACTTAATTAAGCCCTGACAAGAAAAACTGTATGCATTCCTTGTCCAAACACTTCGGTCATAGTGTACGAAGTTGAGTGTCTGTATTTGCTAGAAGGCCAGAAAAAATGTTGATGGTGGCCATAGACGGGGGGGGGGGGGGGGTATAGAATTGTATGGTCATTTTGGACATAGATGAAAATGTTGACAATTATGAACGGTCCCTCACATTTTGTCTTTCGAAAATATATTTCACAAATATACCCTGATGATTTGGAATTAAAAGAAACTACACAAAAGACACACAGGGTTCATTTCTAGACATAAAAATGCACCATGATATTAGTGAATTGAAGTTTAAATTATATAACAAACGTTATGATTTGAATCCAATATATTAAATAGCCGTCTTATGGATATCAATATCCTACTTTGGCCAACTTATGGTGTCTGTGTCAAGGTTAATTGCGTTTGCTAGAGTATGCGCTGGTTTTGACAACTGTGACTTCTATCATTTACTTCTATTTCAAAAACTTGTGAGACAGGAATATACGAAAATGAAATGAAAACAATCGTTTGTGAAATTTCTGCGTAACTGCAAAAATATTTTACATAGATATCGAGTGGATTTGAGAGGTTACATAAATGGTGTAAACATGTAAATATACGATTATAAACGACAGTTTTTACAATGCATGTATGAAGCAAGTTATTTGTTAAAGTTGAGAGTTGCTAGCCTCGTTTTGAACTACTTATAACTTTTGCTGCCACCTGTCTTAAGTCTGGAGAGAGATGTTTTCCTTCATACTGGATTTCGCATTCTTTTACTGGTATACAAAAATGCTATTAAGTTATTGGTATGTTTAACTTGAATTTGTGGATTTTGAACTGGCTTGTTTGATGACCAGAGGGTTTTTAATCTTGGATGATTCCTGGTTACTCGGATATTCAGTACAGCTTCTCTTACATTTTTTATACTTGTTGTCGTTTTCTATTTTACATGGCAGTACTTATTTCTATGTTGTCTGTATGGCATCTGATTATCCTTAGCTATTGATGAACAATGCATTGTCGGATGGATATTTAATGCTTGCTGTTATGTCTGGTGATGTTTGTGTTCATGAAGTTGTGAAGATTTTGAAGGTTGTCGACTTAGACTAATTATTTACCATGATACTGACATGTAATAGTATCTCTACAATTTACTTTCAAGGGGAATAGACCAAGCGTATTGCGCGAAGGATTCCTCGCTTTCAGCCATTATGTTTGGGACAATGTTATTGTCAAACCACCATAGACGCAGAAATGAACGCGATCTCCTTCCTTACTATACTTTTTGATTATATGCATTACATACGTCTGCTGTAAAAGGACAAATGTATGTGAATCTGAATCTGGGTCATCGTTGGTTTTATCTTCATTTTATTCATTTATAAATATCATCACTGGTTCAGCATTATAGTGCCCTCACTTTCAAGACTTCGCAAGCGGTTTTAAAGCTTCCTCGTCGGCAAGGTCTGTTTACTTGTGAAACCTTCTAGGTGTTTTGATGTGGTAGATCTGTGAAAGCTAGCTCGCTTTAATGGGGGAGGTTTCGAACACGCAACACTGGAAAATACCGTATTTATAAAGATATGGAATAATATTGGGATAGGTATTCTTCCAGATAAACAACAACATTTCATCTTCAAGAATATCATCATTTACTAGGTGGAAGGGAAGATAAGAGACATTTAGCAACACAAGTTTTTGCGAAATAAAAAAGGGTAAAGAGCAAGCTCTGTTTACATTTCAAGTAAGAGTTATATGCTATGTTTGTTATCAATTTGATGACATAAATTCACGCTTTCACTTCGAGACTATTTTCCATATTCTAGCCTCGAGGTAGGGGCATAAATGCCAGTCCATACATTTTTATTTGGTCACAGTAGATATTTCACAAAATCTGTTGGTGAGAAGTGAATCAGCCATGGGTTAGAATATACATTATGAATTCCCATTAAAACAATTGCTAATATAACTTTATTTTTTCCAAACCATGAAGCGTGATTCTTGGAAGCCTCATCTGAGGAAGTCTTTACAAATCCATGAGCTGAAGCTGCGGTATGCAATTAAGAATGTTTGTAAAGATCATTATTGGTATACGTCCTACCTTCATGTTGCATATCTCCATTTTAAGACGTGTCTACTGGGAAAAAAAATATACAGACTATAACAGCACATTGACCTCTTGGCAAGGCAAATGCCAAGCATTAGAAAATGATTGCCAAGGCCCCTGTTAAACAATTGGGCCTGCAGACGCCCTGCAAGAAATGTCACTTGTCAGGAAAATGTTCATCTGTCAGTACCTGCAGCAATTGCACTTTCAAAGTTCTGCCCAGATTCATTGTGATGTGAAACATTCTCTACATCCAATATTAACATATTTTGCTGTTATAAACATGACAGTAAACAACAAAGCTCTCAAATACTTACAAAATTCCAACAAAACACTTATTATGATAGAATGATCACTTATATTTGAAAACCACAGCTCTTTAGTTTTTTTATTTGCTTTTTATATCATATTGTTTTGGAAGTTCTAGTAAAGGAAGCTAAGAAAACATTAATATATGATAGCGAAGTAATGTGGTTTTTTTGGAGGTGAGCGCAGTAATCCCGCTTAGTTATCTGTAATACAAAATTGATGTACAAAACGAATACCAGAGTTACAAACAAGGGAACGGAGAATACGTTTCAGTGTTCAGCCAGCGGTGCTTTTATTTATTATTGATTTTTTCGTTCTTTTAGTGAAGTAAAACCAAAACATAAACAAAAAGTAAATTTTATTACATGGGAATTGGCGTATGAGTAATTTTATTTTCAATATCATGTTCATTCACGATGAAACAGTCATGCATTCATGTTGAATTTAAGAATATGATGAAATAGGCCCATGTCCTGTGGGGGATGGTCCATGTTTCAATGTGGAGGTAGAGTCCACTTTAATTTTGGGTGGGGTGGGCTGCTAGGATAAAGCTGAAGCATTTGTGCTCTTTTGTAGAGAGTGCCCTTTTATTGGGGACCCTATATACCTGTTTTCAACTAGTGTTTGAATATTTGCAACATTCAACTGAACAGTATTTTTTGTACTAAAACATAGTAATTCCTATAGCCGCTTAGTCCTTAAAAATTTGAAAACATACCATCGTTTACAGTCAAATTTTATTTGGAAGAGACAACCTACAATACAATGATTGCATGCGTATGTTACACATACCCACAGAAGTGGTACTAATGATTAAGATACGTCGACTTTGGTCACCATGCAGCTACAAACATAATTATAGTGTCTTGGTCATGCGATGTATGTTTTCTTTTTCACCATACGTTTCTTGTTTTTAGACAAAGAGGGTGTCAATTTTGCTTGCATTGCCAAATAATGAATCTCTCTGAAGCCGAATCTTCAGCAACATTAGGACCCATAATTGTGTACATTTGACATATAAAAGGCGTCATGTTTATGGTCGGAACTCAATGATTCGGCGTGAGATCAACACAACCTACTTGCTTTGAGTGTTTCTCTTCCATGCAGATCCTTGGGTTATCATTATGATAGTCTTTTCACTGGGTAATTTTACAAACAGAATTTACATCAAACAAACGTGAATACTTTATTTGTGGCGTTTTTTAAACTTTCATTGGAGGCAATATCAGGTTTGCAGTTGGTATGTTTTATTATTACATACACGTTGATGGAACCAGATGTGCAAGCATTGGTGATGCCATGACAATGTTATAAAATGAAGAAAAAAGGACCTTCATGCTATTTCTGTCTTCACTTTAGTGAGGAGCAATCATAAGTCCCCTTGATTATGATTTATGTGTAGAATTGTGCCACCCGAATAGTGAAGGTGGGGTCCAACATGACAGAAAATTGATCCCAATTACAGCAGGGCTCAATGGACAGAAACGGTTGTGGAAAAAATTTAACAAATTACCTTTGCGTGTTAATTATTTGGGGCTACAAGCCATGCGCATTGGCACCGTGTGATACTATATCAAGTAAAAACAACTACGATACATTGTTTCAAACAACATGTACAGTGTGGGTAAACTTATTTACCGCTTCTGACAACGACTGCGGTATATTTGGCATTTAAGTCAGTGCACAAATAATATGCCAGAGTCTGGTTCACTGAGCCTTGACGCATCAGCCTAATTTTATGACGGGAATAAAGGTAGCAATTAGAGATGTGGAATTTTACATTTAAATCATCCTACAGTGTAGTGGCTCAGCTGGGAAATAAAATATTATTACCCAGAAACATGGAACGTTGTATGGTACCGACATGCACCACACAGTTCATCCTTGGTTTATTGTGTCTGCAACTGAAACAAAATATAAGATGAATCCTATAAGACAAGAAACCTTAGATATCCTTTATATAGATTAGATTCATGCCGTCAAACATAGAGTATTTAACACAAGAATGTAAGTATTTCTATTTTAATAAATGGAAAACCGTGTTATAGTTTTAAGGACAGGCTTAAACAATTATATCCTTTGCATTTAAGAGTACATTTGAGTCAATGTGCTTTGTTGCAATATCAGATAACGAAATTTGATTAACACATGCAATTGAAACCTGATTAGGTTATTGTGGGTACATAAGCTCTGTCATTTTGGTATGTTACGCTTATTTGTGGCTGAAAAGGCACCCTTGGTCAGCCAAGAGGCCATATTAGGCCACATGTTGAATGAGTTGTAAATTGTAATAAGCCTGCTATATCTACTTTCAACACATGGTGTCCATTTTGTAAGACAAAAGTTGACTATTATTCCTTTATACCCTGTTAAAATTTTTAATCTAGAACTGGAATGAACTAGTATGCTAAATGCCCAAATTATAGCAAAAATATATGTCTGATGGTCCTCGCATATTTCATAGATTTCTGTGTTTGTCTCACACACTTTTTGTTATGCAGTTCTGTTCAAATAAACACGAGTCAATTAGGGAACTTTGTAGTCATTATTGAAAAAAGACCCCCCAAAACACCCCCCAAAGAAAAAAAAAAGTGGGAAAAACGTATGCGTTTTACCTATAGGTGGGCATAACAATTATGATTTTTTTTTCACATGTCATATGTAAGCTAAAAGATTATCCTAAAATCTACCATTGACATTTGCCTATCCGTAAAATCCATGATTATATAAGTTACATAGCGTAACCGCACAGCCATGAAGGCAGATTTGCAAATTATCTCTACCTTCCGCATATGTTCCCATTTTGATAAAGTATGCTGCTTTGCTTTTATACAAGGTGGAGAACCTGTGCTGTGTGTAAGCCAAAGAGGTTTTTGGTGGTTACATTTACTCAATATACAAGAATATGTATCATAATTACCATGGTGATATATTTTATTAAATTATCTGGTTCATTAGAAAAGTATGCTATAGAAAGTGTAGCATTGACATGTCTGACAGTAGTGTCCCATTCACTTATTAATCATGTTTTTACAAAGTTAAACACAATAAAAGTGTGACATAATTGAAGTAATGGCAGTGGCAGAGCAGTCATACAGTTAGGTTGAGATACAAACAAGTTGCAAGCGCTCCATTTTGCCCACAGGACTGTGAGTAAATATAAGCAGTTCGTAAGCATTTGTATTGTTTCCAGAGATTTAAGATAAGACCATAAACATGTGCAATATTGTCCGCAGTAATCTGTAGAGCTGCAATGTTATGTAGGCGGAAAATATCGCGCCAGTTAGTGTAAATAAATCGTGACATCGTCTTAAATAGTGCATTATGAAATATCTTTAAAATTGCATAGCCAATCGATTTAAAATACATCAGTTGTTGTGGACGATTACCAAACAGACATATTTTTTCACAAGCATGTAACTTGTACGTTTGAACAGACAGCTGTACACCTCAAAGATATAAAATTGTTGCTAAAAGGTCTCAATATTTCTTGACTCTTTGTACTGATAAAACAACGAAATATTGAAAACGTCCGTAGTGTCAGTAAAACCATGCCATGAAAAGAATCAAATGCCAGCACATGATCCAATTATTATTTCAGAATTTAGTGCTCACAGAAAAGTTGTTTATTTATGATCATGTGCAAACGTGTTGGTGTTTTGGGAGTAAAATACATCCCAAGATTTTATCACACAATGATGAAACAAATACTACAGTTGTATTGGAAATTAATTAAAATACACCACACTCTTACATTCAACCATATTTTTCTTCATCTTTTCGTATACTACAATGTATGTAATTCTGTTCTGCAAATACGTATATAAAACGGCATTATATGAATATTTTTTACCTGACATGAGGCAGGTGCCAAGCATACGAATGCGTAACGTTTTGCATGAAGTGTTAAGGAGAAAGCCTTGCCCTATTTGACCGCAGTGTACAGACCACACTTTTCATGACAATTATTTTAGGAAAATGTGCCTAACTGAGAATAAAGAAGTAATCATACTGCTATTGCAAATTTATATGCTGCTTGGAAATTATGTCAAAAAGCAAAACGTGCTATGGGACGGAGAAATAAATGTAAGTTTAGCGATATATCTTATTCCCATTTTGCACAAAAATACACTAAAAATACTTCTTTATTTTCACTTAAATAATTCACACTGAATATGTATGATGTCAAAACTAGCTGAAGAAATATATTCTATGGAAGTGAGGACACGTGTTTTACAAGAGGTCAAATACGTGTCTCCATTATGTATTTTGCAGCCTGGTGGTACGTTTTCTATCGCTTGGCAAAGGGAGACGAGTTAAAACAGGTAACATGGTGTTAACACAATTAAAACCAACTGTATCACTTTTGCCACAGGTTGTGGTAATATTACTTCAAACTTCGCTCAAAAACAGAATTTCAGGTATTCAAATTGGTCACGCATTTTTTCAAACACGCCTTGTATGTATGTATGTATGTATGTAAGTGTGAATGTATATATGTATGTGTGTATGTATGTGTGTGTATGTGCATGTATGTATGTATGTGTGTGTGTGTAGGTATGTAATGTATGTATGTATGTATGTATGTATGTATGTATGTATGTATGTATGTATGCTTATTTTGGTACAACTGTCATACTGAGATATTGGGTATGTGGTCTGTGAATGGAATATGCTGACTGACTACACGTGTTATCATATCTTTAATGTGAATGAATGTGTTAGGCTGATCATAAAATCTGTAGATAATTTTATGAATGCACGCAAGCCCTCCCCTTTAGAAAAGAAAATAATTGTAAGATACAACGCTGGTTGTTTAATGTTCATGGTGAGTGTTACTGACATCTTGAGATCGTATTTCGCCATCACGTCAGCCATCTCTATTACTGTGCATCAGACACAGCAAAAAATGACAGATGATTGGAAAAGTTAATGTGTATATCTATAAATGAAATAGATGCAAAGTGACTGTGCGGACATAAAATGGAAAGTAGCCATGGAAGACACGTTTATTAATAATACAAACACACGCTTACCCAATTAAAATCTGCATGATCATCTCCAATTACAGTCTACATGGAATTGGAAGATACGAGCATAAAACGAATATGAAATACTCAGGAAATAAAGACCGAAATAATTAATTGTTTTGTTGGACTAACGACCTTCGTGTAGCCAGTAAAGGATAAGCTTGGCTGATTTGTGAATCAGCTGCGCTCAGGATGGCTAGTTTTCCGACTTTCCATTTTCTGCCTACAATTCACATTCTCGACTTTAAAACTGTTCATCAGATTCACATCAAACTTACTAGGGGTATTCCATGAGTAGGTCTCTAGCCAGTTTCGTCAAATGGCCATGCTTCATTCATTTTCACAGTTTCACGATTTTGTTTTGGAATGGTTATGGCTTGGTGACATCTTACAAAACTATTCTGCGCAATCGCTAGGCCTAAGGGGGAGATCTGGGTTAGTTCTAAATTCACCGAAAGATGGTGCTGTCCATCTTGTTTATGGTCGACTGCCCCCATCTTGTGGTCACTTTCCATGATCCTCACCTTTTGGATTAAAGCAGGTATAAATTTAACCACTCTATATATTGTCAAATAAGCTTTAAACTTTCCTTTTATCAGACCAGGGCGTAATTGGTGGATGACAATACATGAACTTCAGGGAGATTATATGATGAATGCAAAATTTTTCGTCATATGCTTGATGGAAATTTCCGGACTTTTAGGATCATTGTCATGTAATGGGTTTTGCTGGGCCATTTTACACTTGACCTCAATTTGGCACGGGTTGGTAGGTGTCACAGATATGCACCATGGGAATGAAAGGCTGTGGGTCAAGAAATTGAACCAAACCAGATCACTCCTTTTACTGCGAAAAAGCATGAGGACATTTTATTAACCCTAAGGCGTTTTGTTTTTATTGTTTTCGCTGCAATAAGTGTCTCCAGAGGTGTTAGTCAGATTCATTTAAACTGTAAAGGAGATGTACCTTATGTAAGTCTCTACCAATTTTGATTAAATGTGCAGGCCCCATTAATATATGAATTTTTCAATGTTCTGTAAAGCTCAGTTCATTTGCCAATCAATTGAGTTTATAGTCAATCATCCGTCGTCCGTTTACATTCATATTTCCAACTTATCCAGAACAATTGTTTGGCTATGCTTCAAACAAAATGGGGACCTATCTTGGCTTAGTCCTTCCTAAGCAAATAGTCAGGCTCCAGCGAACACACACACACACACACACACACACACATACACACACACACACACACACACACACACATCATCATCATCATCATCATCACATCAAATTATCTTGTCCTCATTTTGTTTGCAAAGAAATGAATCTCCAAAACTGCATGACGAGTTGCTTTGATGCTGCACAGGACCACCTCTAGGCACCGCTAGACCTAAATTACTTAACATCTTGAATCGATGGTGCTGCAATGTTTTGTTCTATATTTGTGTCTTTTGTTCCCTTGGTATTGTTGACTTCTACAAAAAAGTCAATAGGTTATGCTGATATGTTGAGAAAATGTAAGATGTGAACAGATAAAAAAGCTTTCTACTAGGTGGTTTTGGTAACATTTTCTGATTGTTCTGATTTTTAATATTTCGAGCTTTTGGCGGTTGATGTATGATGTATGTAATCCTACAGACTACTGTGGAGATCAATGCAGATGGCAATAGTATTCACGTCTCTGACGTCGTCTCCAAAACCATTAACCAGATTCCATTAAAAATCTACTGGGGTGTACTTGAATAGGTCTCTACTGGTTGAATTCAAAATATCAGACTTCCATGTTTTTTTTTCCTGCATTTTGTTTTCAGTATAAGACAGAACATTGTTCTCACAAGTGACTTTGCCGATTGTTGTAATTTGCACAGGAACGCTTCTTGGTACCCTAAGAACTTTGTCAACAGGTGGCATTGATAGACTTTCTATTTGTTGTAATGTCTGGCGTGTATAGCTTGTTTTCAAATTACTGACCAATGTAATAGAGACGATTTCTTCACAATGTGTGTCATTTTAGTTTTGAAGCTTAATTTAGTCATATATGCTAATTTGGGAGAAATCTTACAAGTTATCCCAAAGTTAAGAATTTGACAATTTGATGGCAGCTTTTGCCGTGTTCATATAAGTATGTAAAAGCGCATGTCAATATTGTATGTCTATATTAATATTGAGTTTTTCTAGGTAATGAGGTATGCTTGGTGTATAGCTACCTTGAAACATTTACAAATACATACCTAAGATTTCTTTCCGGTGTTGAAAGGTGAGATTGAGGTCCATTTCAGAAAAAAAGAGTATCTTTATCTTGCACCTAAAACTGATTTGCTTGGTGATTACGTGTTCTTCTTCTTCTTCTTCTTCTTCTTCTTCTTCTTCTTCTTCTTCTTCTTCTTCTTCTTCTTCTTCTTCTTCTTCTTCTTCTTCTTCTTCTTCTTCTTCTTCTTCTTCTTCTTCTTCTTCTTCTTCTTCTTCTTCTTCTTGTTATCCTCCTCCTCCTCCTCCTCCTCCTCCTCCTCCTCCTCATCATCAGCGTTATTTTTATTCTCATTGTTATTATTATTATTATTATTATTATTATTATTATTATTATTATTATTATTATTATTATTATTATTATCATTATTATTATTATTATTATTATTATTATTATTATTATTGTTATTATCATAATTATTGTTATTATCATTATTATTGTTATTATTATGATTATTATTATAATTATTATGATTATTATTATTATTATTATTATTATTATTATTATTATTATTATTATTATTATTATTATTATTATAGACCCAAGCTGAGAGAGAAAAATATTAACCGTGAGAAAAATATTAACCAAAGATGTAATTCTGGGAAATTTGGAAACCTTGCCTTTCTCTACGCACGGTGCTGTTAGCAATGCATATGCATTAACACAGATAGCCATCGTTGCAAAAATGTTCCTCTCCACTGCAGTCTCTGTCGGTATATCTGCCAGGTTTATCCAGGTGAAAGCAATATATGTTCTTGGATTCTCTGTGCTGGTTACTATATGCTGAAATATCTAGTTTACATTGTCATACAAGCAGTTCAATCTCCGCAGATATGGGGGTTTTAAAGGTTCCAAAGATGCTTATTTTGGACATTTTGGTTTGCACGTTTCAGTTGCTGGTATTTAACCATATCACACTAAAGCATTATCATATCAATATACAAATAAAAATCCACAAGAACCCTCTTGGAGGAATCCAGATGGATGAAAATGGAAAACTGCTGATAGATTAGTTTGATGTGAATATATATAAGGCCATTCACATTACAGAGTATTTTTACTTTTTCAGTTACTTACATATATAGATATCATGCCATCACGCAGTACATCTGCATCATGTCAGTATCGTCTTATGCATATTAAATAAGGTTAAATGGCAACAACATCCCCGTAATACATATATTACAGTAAAGGAGATTTATTTAAAAAAATTAATTGGAAAGAATAGTTGTGATTTTGGACAAAATATTATTTACTTTGCAGCTACCATACCAATGATGGGTCCAAATGGATCATATCACTGCAACTTTGACATCGATATATGTGGCTTTACCCATGATTTGGAAGCAGATTTTCAATGGACTAGGTGAGATATAAATATTTTATATTGTAATAAGGTGGTTTCAATTTTTCATGTTGAGCCACTCTCAAGATATTGGGGAAACAAGCAGATATCCGATTCGTTATGAGTGAACACGTGCACGTTTTGATTTAATATGTCCGTAATATTGGCCTGAGCAGACAGATTTTCAGGTGCCAAGGTCAACCCAAATCTAAGGTGTCCACTATATTGTTCCGCATCCACTGTAGGCCACTGTCAGCCACTCAATATGGCATGGCGTAATATGATGATAGCGAATTAGCCTGAATTCAGCATACGGGTAAGGTCTGCTTAATACCCTGTTACCTTTTACAATTGCAAAATGAACATTGTCCATGATTAGGACTGTCTACAGAGTTCAAATATGTATGTTATTCCATACTGAATTCAGTCTTCCATAATTATATTATGTATTGGAGAAAGACGAATTGCTAAGGTTATTATGTTTTCTTTAGAATATATGCAATATCTATACGTCACTGGCCAAGCACTGGGTCACATCACAAATGATCATAGTGTCTTCTGCATATGAGTCAACTTGGCATGAGCAAAAGTGACCAAAAGGGGCTAGCAGTAAATAATGGCTGTCAGGGTAGACTGTATGCTGCCGTTACGAATCCAAACTGAAATGCAAAAAGTGTCAGGCATGCATTTCAAACTTTTACTGTTGGATAAAACTTCCATTGCATTATGACATTGCAAAGATTTTCATAACCTTAAATGCATAGTGTAATTCAGGCGGTATGACCCTGGAAATGCCAAAAGACGTTTCATCTTGCTGAGATATCGACACTCCAATATTAAAGCAAATGTCCCTTTTTAATTCAGAATTATAACAAAAAATCTGAAAAATAGCTTGCAGTACAATTTTGACTAAACCACTCTAGTGTACGGCTATAAATATAAGTAATTCTATACAAACAGAGATGTTGGACCCTTACATAGTAAAGAGGAGTGAAGAAGAGCTACATATTTTAACTATCTTAGGATAAAACCTAGCAAAATAGTACTTACGCTTCCATTTTCTTTCTTTTTAGGAGCAAAGGTAGGTATCCTCATTTCCCCTCATAAAAATTGAGGCAAAGATATTATGCAACTAGCTGTCAATGATAAATACGCTTTTCTCTTGCTGATCTGAGCAATTTTTGGGCAATGCATCATGGCACCGGTGGTGGTACCCAGTGACAAAAGCCATATCCTGAACCTGTCTATTTGCCATGATGCCTTTGTGTATGATTGCAGGCACATCGGGAAAACAAAGACGGTCGGCACTGGTCCTAGCAGAGACCACAGTGGAAGAGGTATGAAAGTTACAATTGTACTGAAAAATCAACTGAACGTTAAAAGGTACCCGTACCCTTTTAACGCATTTATAGTAGCGTAATATGCTGACCAGTCATATTTCCTGTGAATCACATTTCTCATTAAAGATCAGAAGGGGATGCTTCCTGCTGTCTTTGGAATGTTAAAACCAACATATGTGCATAATGAGGAGACTGGTGCGGCCTTTTTTAAATATTTCATTGCAGGCTGTGCTAGAAATATATGATACTCAAAGAGGAAAGGACAGGACAGGAAGCAAAGGGAAGGGAAAAAATACTTTATTTATTGAAATGATTGTACTCTGTACTTAACATGTCATCGGATTTAGGCTTAATGTCGAATTCGTCTTATGCTTTTCCAGATGTCTCACACTTTTTAATCTTTGAATTTATTCAATAAGTCGTCTTTGTCTGCTGGTTTCATTTTCGGATTATGATACGAAATCGAATATGATTAGGCCCAATTTCAAAGTGTTTCGTAAGAGATACATATGGTTTGGGATAAATTTGGTTTTTGAACTGAAATGGCTCTTACGTTTTGTCCAGCTCACTGTGACTAAAGCAATTATCATTCCACTGATATGCAAATAAACTGCGCATTTTGTAAAAAGCTTAGGTGAATCATGACATTAATTATAACCAAGAATACGATACATAATATTAAAACCTGATATTTGAAAGAAGTTTCTCAATGCTTGTAATAACGTAAGTTGAGAAGAATCGAGGCAATTGATATTGGTCAAACAGCAATCACACAATAATTGGTCACGATTGGGTTTAACGAGTCTTAACCAACATGCAGACATTTGTGTGAAAGATATCCAGCGTGATAGTATACCGACCATTTTCGTTTAAAACAAATTACATGCTTCCTTGGTTGACACGTAAACAAAATAATAAAGCATGTCTTTTCGAAAAGATGATATTGAAGGTTGAAATGCAACGGGTAAACCATTTCTCAGCGCTTGGACAATATGGTCATTGTACTTCACAGGAGTATGAGTATTGGAGCTTGAAGTTCACTTTTGACTAAACCACTCTAGTGTACGGCTATAAATATAAGTAGTTCTATACAAACAGAGATGTTGGACCCTTACATAGTAAAGAGGAGTGAAGAAGAGCTACATATTTTAACTATCTTAGGATAAAACCTAGCAAAATAGTACTTACGCTTCCACTTCCTTTCTTTTTAGGAGCAAAGGTAGGTATCCTCATTTCCCCTCATAAAAATTGAGGCAAAGATATTATGCAGCTAGCTGTCAATGATTAATACGCTTTTCTCTTGCTGATCCGAGCAATTTTGGGCTGTGGGCTTTGTTCTCCGACTCATAGTTATAGTGTAGGTATAGCGTTTATAATGTTCCAGATTCATAAATATCACAAAAACGATGAAGGCCTACTTTACTCTTTTGCCGTAAACCTAGCTGACTGACAAGCCGGGAGAACTAAAAGTTGACAGGCCTAACAGGTTTCTTTTTTATTTTTGGCAGAAGTAATGAAATTTTTGTTTTGGGTGGTTAGGCCTATACATTTTGGAAAAGAACTAGTGTCCGCAGTTAATGGCGAATATTTCTAAGGTTAAGAGGACCAGTTCAAAACCACCAGTTGCCTTTTATGCGTGACTGCATGTCTCAAGGCAGGAATGAAATGTGTTTCTTCACATTGGTATTGGAAGAGAAATGTTGATGCTTTGGCAAGTCTGGAATCTCTTTGCTGTCATTGTTGGGTTTGGAATTAATGAATATGGATCATGTGTTTCTGTACTAATTGAACAAAATTTATGGTTCAAATTATTAATTTCAGTTCTGTTGTGGTTTTGATGACTTTGTCACACACATAGTCTATAGTAAGACTAAATTATGCATTTTTATTTAATGGAATTCAAAAACACCAACAAATATCCACCTTCTTTAAAAAAAAACCCTTTAATTTCGAATACAAATTTTTGTTTTGGCCTCCTGCTTGCTTTTTCAAATAAGAATTTTGCAGATTTTTATCTTACGATTGAACTATAGTTTATCCAATTAATATGTAAAAGGTCTAGACATCCTTGTACTCTTTGTTGACTTTCAGGTAGTAAATCCACTTTATCCTCTCACAGTCAATCTCTTTATCATATAAATGAAAGGGTCAGCAATATTAAGTCTGGTACTGGGGGGGGGGGGGGTCATTCGTATTTATGTGAGAGAGGCTGAGGATGAGAGCACATCTTGCATCCGTACAAAGCATGATTTTATTAGAGAGACCAGTGGAGAATTTCAACCAAACATGCATTTGTCGGGTAGGTGATATCAAAAGCGGACGATGGTGATGACCATTTATCATAATGTAGAAACACTTTGGTGAATTGGAGAACGTGATACAGGATTGCAATGATCAAGTTGAAACTATCACTGACCGTTTCTGGCATGCGTTAGCCACAAAACAGTATATATTGTCTACTGCACAAGCCATAAGACCATTCATAACGACATGCACAGTAAAACATGGTTATTCTGGCGAATATCAGAAGTCACTAAAGAGAAAAAGAGAACTGTACCAAGTTTGCAAAATACAACAAACAGACAGACAGACAGAGAGACAAACAAACAAACAAACCAACCAAAAAACAAAGAAAATAACAAATAAATGAATAAATAAATAAATAAATAAATAAATAAATAAATAAATAAATAAATAAATAAATAAATAAATAAATAAATAAATAAATAAATTAAGTAAATAAATAAAAATAAATAAATAAATTGCCTCCCCACCCCCAACCCCCGAAAAAAAAATCAATCTCCATCCCTAATTCCTACTTCCGATCATACTCACATTGCAGGGTGTCTTCGCCTGTGCCAACCACAAAGTGCTGGTAATATAATAACTTTCGTGGCCTTCCAGTGTCACAATGTGGTGTCTGGCATGAAAAATATTCAAAGACACCTGGGTAAAATATCCCAATGTCCTAAAATACTGCCCCTTACTTGAAGAGTGAAGAATGATATCATCGATCACAGATAAAACCAACTTAAAAAAAAAAAAAAAAAAAAAAAATCCAAGGTAAAATAGCCGAAAAAGCGACTTCATGTGCAGTTAGATGTTCAGGGGCAAAACAGAGTTTACCCCTTCAAAGCAAGTCAGAAGAACTTAATGAGTGAATTTTTTTAGTACTTGACCTTGGCACAGCTTTCAAGTGGGATAAAGAAGATAGTGACCCAATGTACGAATGTGACAAATTAACAGACCTTTTTTTCTTATTCGACACTCACCTCGGACAACCATGTTCCATATAGCAAATTCTGAAATTGTTTTGTTCGAACGGAAGACTCTTTATGACTACAAGTCATAGCAGTTCATATGATTATGTACCGATATGCACCATTTTTCCCCGGGGGTTTTCCCCACTCCTGTACTCTACCGAGGTTATACTTTTCCTGGGACTGACTCCTTCATATCACTTTGCCCGTTCCCTCGTTACACACATATACTCTCATGATCACTACCTTTTTCCTTTCGTTTTCTATGTATTTTCACCGTATTGTTTTGTTGCAATTATTTTCAAAGTTCAATGCTGGCAATTTGCTTGTCCCTTCATAACTAATATCTGTCATGTGCATATACTTACGTTTAATACTTTAGACTTTATCTTTATGCGTGACAACCAATTCATTAGAAGGTAACATTTGGGGATATTTTGTTGGAGGTTATAGACAGGATCGCAGTGATTTCCAATCTCATCTGGAAGATTTAGAAAATGTTATTTAAATGACTTCTCAGTACCCTTACATGTGCATTGCCCTACTGTAAAAATGACATAAACAAAATTGCACTGTCCATGATTAAAAACATTCAAAGTATTAATTTGTTGAAACCATTTGGATGATGAGTACACAAGCGATTTTCCTCCATTGCACGTGATCGATGAGAAGAAAAATTACCAAAAACAAGGAAAAGCTGAATACCCTAATATCTTTTTATGCCAAGTAACCTGCCAGAACTGGCAAGTCATGTAAGTATGCCAATGTTCCATTTTTCCCACATCAATAGTTAATCTGAATATGTGTTTACCCTCGACCTAGCAAATTTCTGTAAAATTACCTTAATCTTGAAAGAATTTAAATAAAAAACCACAGGCAACGACAATCTGTCAATGACAATTTTTAAAGGTATTATCTCTTCAATGTCGGAACCACTGACCCTTTTAACAAATGAATCCTTAATTATCGGAATTATTTCTGACACACTAAACTGCTACCATATACAAACAGTTATATATCTATTTTGTTTTTAATATTATTTTAGAGAGCCGGGATGGTTTGAAATAATTGCATTCAACTAAAAAATCTGCATTAAAGTTTGATAACAAAGCTATTATTTTTGTTGATTCCAATAAATTACCCAAGAGTACTTATCTAAACTTCCCAAGGGTTGCTTCAACATTGTTATCACTTTTGCAAGCGTACACAATGCACTTTTTTATCACCTCCGCCCCCTCTAAAGAGTACATCTCAACATTAAAAAATGAGGATAACTAGCCAGGCCCCCAGCAATAAACCAGAGATTGCTTCCTCGGCTCGTGCATTTAATTAAAGGTAGGTCGGCGTTGAATACAGGGATGTAATACTGTGCAAGTGCAGAGAGCCTGACGATCACCTCAATAAGACCAGCATTTATTTATCTACTTATTTTGTTTTCAATGCCGCATATTCAACCCAGGCACGTTTTCATTGATACCTCTTTCACGAAAGAAGTTCATATAGGCATTGGGTGCTCCCGAATCGTCTTTTCTTTCAAGGAATGAAAATTACCGGGATATGGAAACATTGCATATACAACATAGTAAATAGTTTCCACTATAACTATTGAGTAATGACACCAAAATTATATAAATTTTGTTGTATCTCTGCAAAAACAAATAACACATGCACACATTTTAGTATGTATGGACCACCGCAAAGATTGACTGGTAATGCACAGCAGTGCACACGTGCTCCATTTTAACACTGACTGCATCCAGTTACCACTCTGTATTTCTTACAGTGATTCAGTACAGACATTCCTAATGTTTTGAAAAATCTACTGTCGATATGTCACAAAATTTCGGTACTTGTGTGACATTAAAATATGAAAGTGCCACTGGCTTGAGTGATCAACTCCATCATGCTGGTTTGCTACAAGTGCGCATTGCGGATGCTTGACCATGTTCAAACTAACTTGAATGATCTGTCAGCCATTCAGCGCCTGAACAGGGCAAGAATCTTGCTGAAACAGGGCAAGAAAGTCACTGTCTCCAATTCTTGGATTCTTATCTTTGAGAGAGTAAATTTATGCAAGATGACCATGTTTGGTGGGCGGAAATAAATTATTAAGCCAATAGGAAACTAGCATGATAATATGCATGAGGTTCTGATGTTTCCATTTATACCAAACATGCCTGGAACTACCAAGAGAATCATGTGAAGTTTGAGGCCGAAAATACGCAACTATACCAGTGTTTTGCAGATTGTTACTCAGCAAATATACCAACAACAATTGATTAGGAGTTAATTTAGAAGTCTATATACATTAAATACATTTACGATAAAACAATGTTTCTGCAGCAAAAAGTACACAGATTAATTGACAAGAAATGAACATACAATGTCTTTACCTAAAAAAATCCGTCCATATGGATGCCCTAATACTGAAGATCGTATTTGTAGGGCAATGCAAGGACTAAATTCAGCATGACAGACAACTAACGCCCCTAAAAAAACAGCAGAGGAACAGATGAAAACTTCCCTGTGAACTTGTTCATGTCACTGCTAAAAAGAGGGTTGCTTTATACCCCGAATCTTCAAAACAGAGCTGATCATCTTGCATCAGTAACCCGATCATCATTTTATTGCAACATTAAAAGCAAACAAAATTTTCAAGTTATCGATCTTTTAAAACAGGAGCTCCAAAGGATTGATCCTTGGTCTTTGTGTACACATTATTTACATGAAGTGCATTCAGCTTGCTTCTAAAAAAATGATCATACACATGATGCCACTGGCATGACTTCAATCAATATCCTTATCTCCTTTATTTCAATATTAGTGCAGACAACAATGTCAATCATTCACCAGACAGCTAATGAAGAATTCATTCAACACAGAACCTAACAGTTACTAACACTCGAATTTGTAAAGCTTCTGAATTTCATTTTTAGGCTTGTTAGCACACAGATCATTAAATTGGCAACCACATATTTATGAAATGGGAACCAAATGATAGGAATTTTTAAAATCCTGCATTAACATTAACCAAAAATACTTTTCTGCTCATGTATTATAAACTGTTTCTGTCACACTGAAGATGTACGATCTATTGCCAAATCTTTGGATAACCTCTAATGACTTTCTAATCTTAGTAGAAAGGTGCATCACATTCGTACTCTGTATATTTTAGAAGACCTTTGACAGTTTCCTGTTTCTGTTAATCTCAAAGATCAAAAGGCTGCTGTAAACAATATGCCGTTAAAGTCTCCAACAATTTTATTAACATGATAACGAAGTTTTTGTGATTCATATATGTTGCAATAAATGTTTTTACATCGCTTGTACAGACTGTTTTTAAAATGTGACAAAAGTTAGAACCCTTTGCAGTGTCCCAAATATATCTGAAATCTAGACCATGTAATGCTGTATTTTTGCCCTGTGACTTTTACCTTCTCTTTGATTGTTTACATGCTTATAGTGGGGCAGGGTGTTGGTGTACCATTTCGCCATATTGGAATGGTTTTTCTCTCATTTTCCCATATCAAAATTAACAACTCAATTCGTACATTTGAAAAAAAAGTCAAATTATAAGTAAAAAATTAAGTAAGTATATAAATAAAAACATAAATAAATAGCTACCCAAATGATTAAATGAAGAAACAAAATAAAAAATAATCATTTTGATGATATATCTCAAGGGTGGCCTGCAATTTCACTAACGATCCTTGGGCATTTAAATTTATCTGAAGTAAGTTTGAAAGCACTGAATGCTCCATATTTTGCTGGAACCTCTGAAGGGCCAAAAGAGAACATAACTGATGTGTTGCAAGCACTTTTTAGCTGTTCTGAGAGTATTGTCATAGGTTTAGCATGAATACATGAATGAGTGTTTAGCTTTAAGTTTGACCCCATCAGTCAATAGGACCTTTAATGTATGGACAGCTGTGAGTAATGGTTTCAGTCATAAATGCAAACAAGACAGTTTGTGTGACGCATTTTCTTCAAACGTCTTTGGAGTCAGTTAGTTGAAAAGGAGAAATCAAAGTGCAAATGACCACATGCTTTGAATGCTTTCATAAAAAAAAATCCAAAAACAAAAACCAAAAACAAAAATCGAAGACAAAACCAAAACAAAATTGACACCACCCCCCAAAAAAAACCCCAAAAACAAAAAACAAAAAACAAAACAAAAAAAAAAAAAAACAAAACAAAAAAAAAAAAAAAAAAAAAAAGCAAACAACAACAACAACAAAAAAAAGATGATTATGTTGGCTTTTGATGAAAAGTTCGTAATCCCTATTGGCCTAGGATATTACCTAACACTCTTACATTGTTAGACCATGATCATTCGTGCAAACTCCTTGGTCAGACGAAGTGCTAAGCTGCCCATACAATGCAGTAATCACCACAACAGAGACGTGGCAAAGCTTGAAGCATCACTGACCATCACTAATGGCCATCAAGTCTTCACCGTAGACTTAAGGTGAAAGCCCGTATAAATAACAGGACAATTTTGATATTATTATAAATCTGGTTGGCTCATATGATAGCCACTGAATAACTATTGTAGATTCTTACTAGACAATATATTTGGATGAGGGGAAGTACAGTGGAAATCCCCTACGTATTGATACATAATTGTAAGAACAATAGGAACCCCAGAGTGTATACACAGTGATACTGCAAAATATATGATTGTGAAATATTGTCTGATACCATGGAAATTCCTACAGGGCTAAATATACAGAACAGAAATTGTTCAAGAGCATAACCTAGATACCAGTCATGAGATAATGCATCAGCAAAATAACGAACCAATAAGCCAGGATGTGTGAGGTACTTAGAGGATATATAGCAATTATATATGACAGAGATTGATTGGAAGTTGTGTGGTACATGAAAACATGTTGTATACCATCAGAATTAATTCTAATCGGAATTAATTAAAAGATAAACCGATCGTGAATTGAAGTTGTATTATTCATGGGTAGTCTGTACATATAAAAAGGTAGTCTTTTCGAACATGTTTATGAGTGAACTTGTTTAACCTAATACGTCATTTCCAGTATGAGGATATCGATAGAATGAGGGGAAATTTGACATATACAGGAACTAATACAGGGAGCCAGTGTACAGTAGCACAGAAAGATACTTGTAGGGTTTTGACATCACTTAGTCATGCTTTGTTTTGATATAACGTAATATTAACTGAATTGGACTGGATTTAGGCAGACAAAACTGCTACGAAGGATGTTTCCACCACATACGAGTCAGAGTTGTGCATATAAGGGGGAGCCCTTGCCATGTTTGGCAGGGTTTGTTCTCTCAACTATAATGAATTGTACTTGTGTCTTTTTGCCCAGAACCACTTCCTTGTAGTCAATATCCTATTGCGCAGTCCGAACTCTTTACTCTACATAAGCTAACCTGTCCCTGTCTAACCTATATACATATGGAATTACCATTGTCCATATTGCACACGTTCCTCTGTAAAATTTTGACATAGGCTGTATCAGCCGAAATAAATTAAAGGTTCTTCGCCGGGTAACTACTCAACATGTTTCGGAGCCTTTTACCCGTACATGTCTCTCTGAGTAGCGGCTCCTTGTCTAAGCTTAATATTCAGCAGAGACAACCCACATAATAAAGAATAAATATAAAGGTGGCAAATGATGAATTAGCTAAATACGTGAAGCTTTTCTTATAAATGCAGAGCTTCATTCTGAAAGAAGAATACCTTTGAAACAAACCACAATTACTAATTTTATAGAGTACAGGTTCAGATAAGAACAATTTGACTTACCCCTGAACCAATATGTACCCTTTCTAGCTGGACAGCTTATCCTAGTTAAACCACCCACCAGTGTATAACTGAAGTGGAAACAAGCTGGGGCCTTATATTCAGTCCCAGTGGTAGTAAAATAAACAGTTGCAACTAGACCACCTGTACAAACCAAGGGAAATCCCAACAAGGACTGCAACAATGGACATCCTGCATCAGAAATGTAAAACAAACTCTGTGATGACACCTACCCCTCAAACAATTAAGCTCTATTTAACTGCCAACCCTGAGTCAATGTATCAACTTAATGTGTCAGGTTTGTGACATTTGAGAAAATACCGTCAATGTTGAGTAAATGTGCATTTAGGCATGTCAGAAAAGAATGAAAGTCATTAGCATTTATGTCAAAAACATGTTATCAAAACAATTTTTCTGAAGAGGATTTTTAGTACAATTAGGCAAGCTTGTAACTGTCGTCAGTAGCTGCTTGCTACTTATAACCCCCGGGGTTTGACCTAACAGTGAACAAGCTAGCCTAAAATGTCTGAAAGGTGAACATTAAAACAGAATGATGCCAAAGGATAAAGTTAAGTAGCAAAACAGGCAAGTCTAAAATCTCTAAAATTATTGAAGCCAAACTTTCTAACCATCTTGTGATATTTACAGCAAAATTTGTATAAATATTTGATCAAAAGTACATCTTTGAATCCTCTTGACTCAAGTAATTTGTACATAAAGTTGGTTCCAGATGCAAAGTCCCGACATTTAGAACAGATACGACCAAATCTCAAAATCTGAGACAAAAACGTATTATAACCAATAGTTTCCGAAATATTACTGTCCGGGAAAGGATAATTAACCACTTCAAAGTTAAACTCATCTATTTTGTGATAGACTTTAATACAAAACCTGTCGTTAGTGACCTGAATATCCAAGTCCAAAAACACATCTCTGAGACCATCTGAAATGTTACCCTCCAAAGGGATATCTTTTGGGTAAATTTCTTTAAAAATTTCATTGAAGTTTTGTACATTTACGCAAGCAATGTCATCAATATATCTTGCGTTCTTTGATAATTTTGTAGCCATATGAAAGTCCTTTTTCATCTATTTATTCATATACTTAAATTCAAGCCATGTTAAATATAAATCTGCCAGTAAAAAGGAGCAGTTGCTACCCATTGGAATGCCTTTTATTTGTTGAAAAACCTATGGTCCGCATTGAACAAAGTATTATCCAAGAGAAAGTTTATAGCATCTATCAAAGTTTCAACAGTGTAAGATTTACCGTTACTTTTTGAATATTTATTGTGGGAACAATATACTTTCTTTGTATATGAATTAATATTTATGTATGGTTTACCATTATGTTTAAACATTTTGCTAATTATTTCTGAAAGTGAACTTTTGGCTTCATCTATTGGTTGATTTGTGTACAGTGTAGAAAAATCAAAACATTTGATATTTTTTGCCTTTACGTTTTTGATTTTAGATACAAACTTGGAAGAATTGTTTATACTCCAAAAACAATTTATTTCACACTTTGTAGAAATTGCATTACAGTATTTACGAAAATGCTTCCTAATTGCACTCAAGCACAATGTTAAATTTTATGATAATTGCTTTGTAGTACATTTTGAAGCACCGCCTATGAATCTAGATTTAGAAGGGTTTTTATGTAATTCGGGTATCCAGAACAAAAGTGGTATAGAGGAGTCCTCTTAAGAAATTTTGATATTAAAACTCCTTTTTTCATCTTATCTTTATGTGTATCTATCAAATTATCAATTGATTGTTTGTGTAATTTATAAACGTCATTTCCTCTTATGTCTGAAATATTGTTTATACCAAGTTCCTTTTTCAAAACATCCAGATAATATTTTTTGCAGATGATAATGGAATATCTCAAAACGAGAAGCATAGCCTAATCCGCTTGATTGGTCAACCACATGTATCAAGACAAGAAGAAATAAAGATTTGAATTGGATTGAACAAGGGCCTGGAGAGGGTATTATCATTGCAGATAAGTCAACCTAAGCTAGCCATCTGGTACATCCTTTACCATCTAAAAGCAGTCAGATAAATTTTCCAAAATAGACTGGGTGGTTTACATAATTGATCAGCTTGCCAGGATTGTTCACCTTGATGCTTCTGATCAACCAATGTCTGAACAAGAGCCGGACTACATTGAGATAGATAGTAGTTTAGAATTAGAACTGAGTACATCTCAACAGGCCACTCAAACAGGGACCGTACTTGCATGAGAAATACGGAATCAGCGGTAGCAGTAAGATACATTTGGCCAGCTGCGAGAAGAGGAGATATAAGAAAGACACAGACTGTTGGGAGGTTAGAAGTGCAACATTGTACGGTTAGTACATAGACTGAAGGCAAAGTTGGCTAGCCTTCAGGTACAACGGACAAGGGAATAGGACCTGTTAAATGCCACCTGATATTGAATATGACAACTAGTAGTAGTAGTAGAATTTATTGACTTTAAAGGTCCAAAGCATACATAAGGCAAATAATACACATTATAGTCTATAAACAATAACGATTAATAATAACAATTTAAGTAAGTTTTAACAAAATCTCATGGATCACCCTGAAGTCTCTTACTTGCTACGCCTGAATAACACACCCAGGGTATACCATAGAAGTGTGTCCATGAGTGTCCCCTATACTTTGTACTAGAGGGCACCACTGAAGGGCGTGTGCCTCGTCTTGCACCTGTCCACACGGGCATAATCTTTGATCCCGATGTAAGCGGGACCACCTTCCAGTTTCTATCTTAAGTCTATGCGCCGACAGAAGAAGGCGCGAGAATGACACTCGCATGTATTCCGGTATATGCGCTTCAATCTCTTTACCATACACTTCATGTACTTCTAAAGATGGGTTCATTTCTTTGTACACCATGTACTTTGACCCCTCAGACTGCCTAACTCGGTCTTTTACCTTTGAGACACCGTTTAATAAAACGTCATCCAAACCCAACAATGAATTAATGTATGATCCAGTACTGGTTACCTCTGATCTGGCTAGTCTGATGGCAAATATAAGAGGGTCGCCCTGCATATTTTTCCTCTCATTAATTATTTTCTGGAAGAACGTCCTCTGTCTGTACTTGACAAGGTCAGTCAACATTGGATATCCCAATTCTACAAGGCACAGATCATTCGTCGTGGATGCACGAACCCCTAATAAAGCTTTTAAGGCACTCATATATATACACTCCATCTTCTTCAACCCCACGTTAAGCCAACTTTCGCATGTGTACAAAATTGCAGCTATAAAAGCGGCATCTAAGACCTTCTTCTTTATCGTGAACGGCATGTCCGTATTTCTACTAAAAAATGACATAAGCTTCAATAGATGCTTTCTTACAGCTTTAGCATGTTCTGACACTGCCGTAACTGTACTTCCGTCGCAAGTGAATATACTGCCCAAATACACATATTTATCACAGTGTTCTACCCGGAGAATATCTGTACCCGTACCTATCGAGAAGGGAAGACGATCCTGCTGGGTACCATTAATGGCCATAAACTTCGTTTTACATTCATTGATCACCATGCTACTGGAAGTACAAAAGTCTTTCAAAATTTTCAGCTTTTCAGCACAGTTTTCCCTAGAACTGGCAAGGATCACAGTGTCGTCCATTAACATCATTATGTGCAACCACTTCAAAAAACTGTCAAATGCACACTTTTCTTTCACACTTCTAATTAAGTCGTTTATAAAAACTGTAAATAAAAAACATGATGTTGGAGATCCTTGTCTGACACCTATAACTGCCGAGATAACGGCTAGCCCCAGAATACTAAACGATCCACAACAATAATAAACCCCGTGATCAACTAGTCTACTTGCACCTTACTGTCTGCTGCATATTTTTATCAAGAAAAGGAGGTTTTTATCCAATCTGTGAGTGAATTTCCAGTTCATCATTTCAATGAACTACCAGAGACCTCCAGGAATGAAAAATGGGAAACAATATATGTGAGTACAGAGAGAAAATTGGAATTTTTAATTTGTGCATCAGGGCCATGAAAGTAAGACAGGCCAAAAAAGGACATATATGTTCTCAGCAAGGCGACTTCAGCTTGTCCTTAGTGCCATTGTTCATAATTACTGCACTGTGTTCCTAACTGGCACCCTCCTACCAGGACAATATGCGGTATGAAGAACACTTACAAGGTTTACACCTACAGGTATACAACTTTTCAACAGAAACAATGACCCTTAATCTCTCATTGATTGGGGTACAATCAATTCCAGTGCATTATCTACCCCATCGAATGGACTTCACATATTATTTAAGCAACAAGGCCACCCACAGCTACTACGGTAATATAGTACCCAACTGTACAGTTTGTGGCAACAGGGTGCAGAAGAATTACAGACACGTAACTTGTGAACAGTGCCAAGGTGTATTTCACATTAAGTGTGTTAACATGAGTGTTTTAATCTACAGACGCACAAAGGCAAATCCCAGTACGACTTTTACTTGCAATACATGTGCTTTGCCCAATTTGAATGACTCTTTATTTACTGGAAGTAACGACGAAACCGCCCCCAACGATATATCTGTCAGTGATAACTTATCTGAGAGTGCTTCTACACTTAATCTCTCCTCAGTCCACGACTCACAAGGGTATAGTCAAAGTTCTTTAAACTGTTTTCTTTTGAATGCCAGGAGTCTAAAGAGTGTGTCCAGAGACAGGAATAAACTAATTCAATTTCAGACTTTGGTCTACTCCAGCAAACCGCAGATTGTTGCAGTGACAGAAACCTGGCTGACATCTGATATTGCTGACAGTGAGATTCTATCTGACGATTATATACTGTTCAGAAGAGACAGACCCAATCGGAGAGGGGGTGGCATACTTCTAGCTATTCACAATTCCATTCCATGTATTCAACGCCACGATATTTCATACGACAGCGAAACTCTAATTTGTGAACTCAGACCAGATAAAGCTAAAAAGATAGTACTTGTCCTGTGCTATCGTCCCCCCACTGGTGACGATAATTTCTCGGACAATTTGAGAAGTATTTTCAATACCATATCAGATACCTCAGCAGATATGCCTCGTATTTGCATCCTAGGTGACTTTAACTTCCCCGTCATTAATTGGTCAGACCCTAATGCAACCCATACTGGCAAAGAGCGTCAGTTTTGTGATGTTATTCAAGATTTTTCGTTGGAGCAACATAATTTCAGTGCTTCTCATATTTCTGGTAATACACTAGACTTGGTGTTCAGCAACTTTCCAGAGGCTGTTGGTGATGTTTCGGCTTCAACGTGTATTGTAGAATCTGACCATTTTCTTCTCGATTTTCAGATTCACATTAAGCCTCCCAAAAAGTTAAAAATACCGCGATATGTGTACAATTTCAAAAAAGCTGACTGGTCAGGCTTGCGAGAGCATCTTTATCATGTTCCGTTTGGAACTGCTTTTTTGGAAGATGACATCGACATTAATTGGAAAAATTGGAGTGATTTATTGTTAACTGCAGTTGATCAGTACATTCCAAAAATCAAGGTCCGTGATAGTACAACGCCGCCCTGGATTGACGGCGATGTGCTCCACTTATCCAACAAGAAAGAAACTCTGCGCAGAAAAGCCAACAGCTCTGGCTCGCAGTATCTAAAGAACAAGCTTCGCAAAATGACAAATGATTTAAAGAACTTCACTGCACTTAAATATGCGGAATTTATTGATGCTCTAAGTTCTAAAGTGCATGAAAATCCTAAAAGATTCTGGTCTTTCTTTAGAGCCAAAACTAAAAGCAAAAACCTTCCAAACATTATAAAAGGATTTGATCAGGAATATTCATCCCCTGAAGAGAAAGCTAGTGTTTTTAGTCGCTTTTTTTACTCTGGTTTTAATCATAGATGCCAAGATCTCCCCTTGCCTGGAGTCATTTCTTCATTAGACCCTAGACTCTCGACCTGCACGTTCTCAGCTGAAGAAATACAAAAAGTTCTCCAAAATTTGGATCCTACTAAAGCTATTGGCCCAGATAATCTCTCAGGAAGGATCCTTAAAGAATGTGCAGCAGAGCTGGCCCCCTCACTCAAATATCTCTTCTCTAAATCTATGAACAGTGGTAAATTTCCCTCACAATGGAAGGATGCTAATGTTATTCCTGTACACAAGAAAGGCAATAGAGAAGATGTCGAAAACTATAGACCTATTTCTTTGCTATGTATAGTTAGTAAAGTGATGGAGAGGTGCATTTTGAATCAAATACTTCCAGCGCTCAAGAACTCTCTCCACCCCTTTCAACATGGTTTTATGAAGGGGAAATCTTGTGGAACACAAATGGTAGACTTTATACATACTCTGGGCAGAAACCTAGACAACAAAGTACAGATAGATGTTTTTTACTTGGACTTTTCCAAAGCATTTGACTCTGTGCCTCATCACCTTCTTCTACATAAACTGAAAGGCTTTGGAATAAATGGTCAATTGTACAATTGGTTCACTAACTACTTATCAGAGAGACGTCAATGTGTACTAGTGGAAGGTCAAAAAAGTGAATTTAAACCTGTTATATCTGGAGTTCCGCAGGGCTCCATCTTAGGGCCCTTCCTATTTCTGTTATATATTAACGATCTCCCCACATCACTGTCAAGTGAAACTACAATGTTTTTATTTGCAGACGACTCCAAGTGCTTCAGGAAAATTCACTCAGATGCTGATGCATCGTCTCTCCAAGACGACATAGACAAATTGTTAACATGGAGTAAAACTTGGGGAATGAATTTTAATGCCGATAAGTGTTCTGTACTTAGTGTTAGTAGAAACCCAGTCGTCTTTGATTACAACATGAACAATACACCCCTCTTACACGTGTCCTCCCAAATTGATCTTGGTTTCGAGTTAAGCTCTTGCCTCGACTGGTCTAACCACATAACAAAATGCTGTACGAAAGCCAATCGTGCACTTGGGATCATCAAACGTACATGTGGATACCAAGCACCTCCTGAAACTACCAAGAGGTTATATATTTCAATGGTACGAAGCCATTTAGAGTACGGCAGTGTTGTGTGGAGTGTCGGCACTAAGAAAAACCTAAAGGCTTTAGAATCGATCTAGCGTAGGGCAACTAAGTATATTTTGGGAGTACATTGCGATGACACCTACAAAGCACGTCTTATTAAGTGTAATCTTCATCCTCTATCCTATAGGCGTGAAATTCTGGATTTAGTATTCTTATACAAATGTCTACATGGATACTATTCAGTAAATTTACAAGATTTATTTCCACTCCAAACCTATACTTCCGAGCTACGAAATTCCAACGATACTATCCGTTTTGAGGCCACCCGTTGCGGCACAGAAACATTCAGACACTCATATGTCAATCGCACAATCTACAGGTGGAACAACTTGCCACATAACAGAAAAGCTTCCACTACAATTGGCATGTTCAAATCCAGACTAAAGAAGCATTACAATAATTTGAGAAACAATTATTTTGATGATTCTAATACATGCACATGGAGAAGTAAATGCTTCTGTGCTAAATGCAGAGGGTAATTTGTGACAGCTTTATGTACAGTGACAGTATGTATCTGGTGCTACTACAGTGGGTCTATCCAAATATATGTTTTATTTTTTAACCAATATGTTATCAACTGTGGAGTAAAACCAGCAGAGCCGGTGTCTGCTGCGGTGTTCAAGGAACACCTGCGCGGCTTTGTCCCCCGTCACTCTGCTGGGGGTCCCCAATCTAACCCAGTCCACTAGTTGTAATCTGACACACCATCCAAATGATATTAATTGACTATTTTAAGTGGTGCTTTTCTATATATTGTAAAGTTCAGATTTTATCATGCCTTTCCAGACATTTTATACATCATTCTAGTGTAGTAAATTGGTTTTATCTCCATGAACATCGTTATTACACAGCACTAGCTGTACTCATTTCATTCATCAGATCACCAACGGGGAGTTAACTTGTATAGGTGTGTTCACCTGTTTGACTCTTCCTAATTGGCAGTATGTTTTATGCAGCAAACATTTTATTGTATCTTATGTCATTTTATGTACTACTGCTGATTGCAGCTTAATAAATAAAAAATAAATAAATAGTCATCATGAATCCAGAACAGCTTATATTTCTCTCAGAGGGCATTTCCAAGATGAGGCATGCCCTAAATCTGGGTATGGGTGTTCAGCATACTGATTAAAAATGACGGACAAATGAAAGTCTATTATCAAAACCATACATAAATGCGATGGCCAGGTAGCTGCTGATGTTTAGGAGTGGATAGATGAAATTAATATGAGTGGACCTTCCCTGAAACTTTGATTCACGTTGTAACTCGGACTATCACAGGATCACTGAAAAATGAAGTGGCAAAATTTCTTTCACTTTAATCTTTTCTACAGAGCCATGGACTGGGCTGATTAAAACGCACACATCAGGAAAATATTTATGTTGATAAATTAGGATGAAAGAGTGAAAACTGAACTTGATATGATTGCACAGACTGAATATTAGAACTTGCGACATTTTAACAGAAAATTTAGATAAGCTACCCAGTGTGCCTATCTGAGACACTAAAGCATGGATGCAGAAAGGACAATTATTGGTGCTTATACTCTAGCATTAAATTATGCTTAATTGGTGAAAAAGTTAATTGTAGAATGTCAGTTGAAAACGATGAATAAATTATACTGAATGAAATGAAGCAGGATTGGGGATGTTCAGAGAACTGGAGCAGAAAAAAAAATATGTAAAGAGCCAATGGAAATATGGCTTCTCAAGGAATGGATAAAGGTGGTTCTCGAGGTACTTGTGGGCTGTGTGAAAACCCAACAGAAGTTGGCTGCCAGAGTGGGCAAACCGGAGACTTAACCGACGGCTCGACACATCATACCATGCCAAGTGATGCCACCACAAGGAAACATTTTTCTCTGTGACAAAGTGGGACACAGAGCTGCTGTCTGTAGGAAGAAGAAGGCAGGCTAGAAGAAAACTATCCAGAGACCAACAGCTCATGAGTCTTTTAACTAGTGGCTGCAGCAGGTCATACTGGAAAAAAGGTGGGACATTGCATTAACTTTATCTGGACTTAAGTGGAAGGCATGCCTAGATACTGGAGCTAGTGTTACCTTGCCTACAGCACAGACGTTTTGACAAGTTGTGTCAATGTATTGGACAGTCCAAACTTCTTCATTCATGTCAATATATTGCCAGTGTTTCAGTTGTAAATTTTGACATTTTGGGCCAAACCAAAATCAAAAGAGAAAATGCTACAGTTTCTAAAGTAGTAGTAGTAGTAGTAGTAGTAGTAGTAGTAGTAGTAGTAGTAGTAGTAGTAGTAGTAGTAGTAGTAGTAGTAGTAAATAGATATTCATCATGACATGACATTGTGTCATGGTCTTTTCGAAAGTGGACAGGGGATTGTAAATTATCCAAGGCAGATATTGACATTGTTTAGAAGTATTGGCTATTAAAGCACATGGAAACTGTAGTGTCAGTATTTCAAATAGATTGTACACATGGAACCAGCTGTAGTAAAAACTGATAGGTATACAAGATATTGTGCTATTGCTAAGATTTTGGAAAAATATAATGATGTATTTAGTAAAATAACAGAGCCTATACCCAAGGACACTCTTCTATCAGGCAAGGAGCTTATTAGACACCTTTTGCCAAATGGTAGGTTATTGAAGAGGAAAGGGACAGGATGTGGAAAGATGGAATAATTCAACCAAGGTCAAGCCCATGGGCCTCACCAGTGACTTTGTGCCAAAAACAGAATGGATTGACACATTTCTGTATAGACTACAGGAAGCTGATTGATTTTACAAAGAAAGATAACTACCCTTTACCACTGTTTCTAGACATATTTGATCAGGTAGGATGTGCTAGGATTTATATTAATCCAGATGGAAAGAGTTGCTACTTGAAAATTCCGGTTGTCCTGAAGCTATTTTAAAAATTGCTTTCATTTTTCATAAGGAATTGCACGAATTCCTTAGAATGCTTTGTGGTTTTGCAAATGCTCCAACTATATTTCGAAAAATCATGGACAAAGTCTTATCAGGATTCATAGGCATATGTGTATTTTTGTACATACATGACATTGTTGTCTATGGTAAAGATAAAGTGACATATGCAAACGATTTGGAAGAGGTATTCCAAAGATTGCAAGATGCTGGGCCCAAAGTAAAGCCATTCAAGTGTTCTTTTGCAAGAAACAGAATTCGAAATCATTGGTGTATTATGAATCAAGAAGGTATTTGTAGAAATACAGAAGTGGATGCCATTGTTAAAATGGATGCTGTTACTACTTTCAAAGGAGTCAGATCATTCTTGAGATGTGTTATGACTATTTCAAAACAGTTCCAAATAATGCTGAGATAGCAGCACCATTGTATAAATTAACAAAAGGAAAAAATTAAACAAAAAAAAAAAAAAAAAAAAAAAAAAAAAAAAAAAATTATAAAATAAAAAAAGGAAAAAAGGAAAAAAAATAAATATATAACTAAAATATTTAAAAAATTCATGAAAAATCAACCTTGGGTGAAGCACAGGAACAGAGTTTCCAACAGTTGAAAGAATTTTTTGCAATCATGTGAAGTCATGTCATACCCCTAGGTCAATAAACCATGTGAGCTTTATAGAGATGCGTGTGGTATACTGTAGGTGGAATCTTGGTACAAGATGATGAAAAAGGAGTAGAAAGAGTTATGCTATATATTGCACGTGGGTTATTATGAACCCAATGGAAATGGGCCACTATTGAAAAAGATGCCTATGCAGTAGCTTGCTGTGCTTGAAATCTCTGAACATATTTATGGGGAGCAGAATTCACAGCATACACTGATTACACACCGCTCATTTCTTAATTCACTAAAGAGATGAGAAACACTAAAATGCAAAGGTGTGCTGTCTACTAGCACAATTTGGTGAAATAGAGTACATAAAAGAAAAGAAATATATCAGGGCAGACCTTTTTCCAGAATGAAACCAAAGGAAGAGGTCAACACTTTTGATACACAAGACTGGATTAAATGAGATGCAGTACAAGATGATGTAATAGACAGAACGCCAATAGAAGCAGATGACTTGAATAAAGAGAAACTTAAACAGAAACAACAACAGGAGATTCAAGATATTTTTCCCTTGGTCTGTTATCACAAATAGAGTTTCTGGTGTGAACTAAGTTTTATCAGTGAACTCGAGTGAAATTATTTAAATAGGTAAACTCCATTATGTAACATAATGTGTGTAGACGTGAAAGCGACATACCAGAAAAATGTTGACAAAAAGCCAGCAACACTTCCTATCTTTTATTCATGTGAAACTTGTGTGTGCAGGACCTCCTTCAACTACTATTGCCTCCTGATTATGCACCCCATACACGTGAGTTCAATGCTACCAGTCCAGACAGCATTGAGCAGTTATGCATGTTTCCGGTCAGCAGGTCGATTAGCCTTGTCTTACCAAGGCTGCTGTTGTAAGGGAACACCTGACTACTTACTGTCTGTTTTCCGTGCAAACCAATCACTTTGCCTTATGATGAAAGATAAACCATTGTATATTTTGTTTTAATGTGGTAAACGCGGTACCTGGTTGCACATACTGCCATGCTCCTGGTAACTTGTTGTGGTAGCAGATTGGCTTCCATTGTCAATCGTCATGTTATCAACGTTTCCCAAAGTTCTCCCATTACCTTGACACATCTGTGCAAAGGAATGTTCTGACAATTCACTCTATTTTCTGCACTGCATTTGAAATTAATGAGGATGCAGATTATGATAATACTGCTGCTCCGCCTGGGGATGCCAATTATTATTGTAATCATCTTATTTTTTATTTAGTAGAATTAACATTTTTAAAATATCAATTATTCTTTTTACCATCATCAGTGGTAAATGTCTATATTTTTACCACTGATAATGTATTCTTCTTTTACAGGTTTTTATATGTCCGTTGAAACTGCAAGCCCACGCAAATCGGGAGACATTGCACGACTGATATCGCCAGAATTGAACATAATAGGAAGCATTCATGTAAAATTTTTTGTCCATATTGAAGGAGCACAAACAGGAAAACTACGAGTTCTGGCAAAGTCAAACGACATAGAAACAGAACTGACCAGCACTGAAGGCCTCTATCGAGACTATTGGTATGGAGTCAATTTGCACACAAATTTCACTCAACCAAATGTGGTTAGTTTTTACATATGTGATTTGGCTTCCAAATTGTATATAGTAGTATGATCTGAATTCAAATGGATTAAAATTTATTTCTGGAAGTCGAGAGTCAAGATTGACAAAACATATTGAGCTAAAACTGTGTCTCCAAGTGAATAACTAATATACCGAAAACGGCGCAATGTTATATTATTTTCATATTATTCCTTGGCATTAGCAAGGTGCAAGTGCTTCTGCATAAGCGGGATTTCAAATTGTCAAAAATAAAAGAGAAACACTGTAAAATATAAATACGATATTACACTCTTGCTGTTTACAGATAATATTTGAAGGCATGGTTGGGCTTGTTGTCCGAGGTGAGATTGCAATTGATGATATCACAGTTTCACGTGAGTAAATGCTGGAAATAGAGCATAAAATAAAAAAAAAAAAAAACGATCATTAATATATGTTCAAAACATGAAAATTCAAAAGTATATATATATATATATATATATATATATATATATATATATATATAGTAATTATGGTTTGTTTGACAGGTATTCGTCTTTCGTGATGAATCTCTGCATTTAAAGGCATTACGTCACGTATTCAACTTATTCATTATTTGCCATCATTTGTGGGTTGTCCTTGCTGAACATCTGTATATATAATTACAACCATACATGGGAACACAAAATGTATCAGATAGTGTTACAAACAATAAGTAGCAGTCGATGATGTGGTCATGGAATCCGGAATTGGTTTCCAAAATGTTTTAGGACTGATACATTTATAAAGTGTCCCCCCTCTCTTTTCTCATACCATACAGTGTACTTTAATATATATATATATATATATATATATATATATATATATATATATATATTTAACACTATGCTGCAATGGCAGGTAAAGAAATATTTTCTTGACATGCAATTTCATGTGGAATGTTGATTTTTAAGCAGGCTACATCAGAGAGACATTGCTGCATAAGATCATTGATTGTAATAGCAACGTTTTATAACAACAGCCTGTGCATTGGGGCATATAGAATCCCACTCACAGAAAAAGAAACAACAAAACAAAACAAAAACAAAACAAAAACACCCCAAAAATAACAAAAAAACAAACAAACACACACACACACACACACATGCATTTTAATGAAGAAACAATTAATTTTGTCCAGCATAATTTTACTTGCCCCCTTAGCTGAAGAAATTTTCCATTGATTTTGCTCACATCTTCCCCTGGCAGTTTTACAACAAAAGATACGTATCTGTAATTATAATGTTGCTAGATTATAAGCAGAAGCCAACGTTGAATGTGGATTGTAACGCGCCAGACAGTACACAAGGTCCTCACAGCATCGCATGCCTAAGAAAGTGGTGGGTGGATGAAGGCTGTTTGGACAAAGGATTGAAAAGTCCAACAAAAAGAACCAATGCGAACCATTGGGACTCAATGAATGTTGGAGAAGTGAAAGCTGATATGATGAGTTACGGATTAGGTGCAACCATGAATTTGGGCATTCAAAAGTTGGAATGCTCAGGTCGCAACCTACCAGGTAAAAAAATTCAACGAGTGGTGTAAAGTAACCATGCAATACTGATAACTAACGTACACTAGTATTATTTTCGGAGGAGCAAAAATCCTACACACTGGTTTTATAAATAATGGAACACAGTTAATCTGCCCCTCATTAACGTGATTTTGAGTTACAATGTGTATATGAATTACAACTAGAAAGCACAGTTGTTGTGGTTATGTACATATATTTGTCACATGTACTAGTTCTTTGACATTTGAATATTGAAATTGCATGTATATGAAAGAGCCTTCATTTCAAATACTGTGGATGGAAGGGACTGATCTAAAGATTAATTCCCTTGGTCCCGAGAACCGTTTATCAAACTTAGACTCCGTGGACTTAGGTGGAAGGTGGTGAGCCTCAATCGGCTTTGTTAAAAACATTGATTGTATGATTCAAGTTGAGTGTTTATAACCCCTCCCCCCACCCCTACGAGTAATGCTTCTTGTTCTTGGTGGCTCTCCCAGTATTTATTTAACGTGGTTAATATACAAATGCTTCTTCTGCATAAGTATTGCATAGAAAATGTTAAACTTCCACGATGAATTATTAAGAAATGTAGTTTGTTTTGTAGAAGAGTGTGCTGAGCGTGAGGAACGCAAACATGAACAAATGCCTGGACCATTTCACGTTAATTGTTTGCATCGCTGGTGGATAAATGCAGGATGCCTTGAAACTGGTCTAGCTAGCCCCCTAAACAGTCCACGTGCTGTCGATATCTGGAACCAGTTGACCATGGATGCTGTCAAGCGAAATATGACGAATTACAGTGAGTTCGCAAAGAGGACAGATGGTCATGCATTCAAGGTACTTTGTTACGGAAATAATGAAACACGTAAGTTGACGTTCTGAATGTGACTGGGCTCTTCAAACGAAAACCCCAGCATAGATTTATTCATTAGCTAGTAATTTTTTCCCTGATTCAAAATAGAGTTATTAAGATTCATCTGTTTGTCCTTTTTGATTTAAACATATTTTATTTCAACAGAAAAGGGATTGAAGAACAAGCTTAAAGCTTCAATTACATCCTCTCTGTGCTAGTCCAACATGACAATATTGACGAAGCAGGTCAGTAGATAATAATTGCATGATACAACAAAATTGGCAGTACAGCGTGTACAAACAAGAGTGAGATAACTCAAGCTCAAGTTAATTTTCATTACATCATGAACACAATATGTATACAATATGTACAGCAGTAAGGGTAAGCTTTCTGGTTAGATGATGCTATCGACAGGAACAGGACTTTGCAAATAGACAGGCCAGAAAAGTGTAATGAAAATTAGAATCTTTTGTCGAAAGTATGTAATTTAGAAAAGCGTTATGCAGAATTTCATTTTCTTCCATGGCAGCCGAAGGACACCCAAATGACATGTTGTTCATTGATAGTTTTCTTGATGGCGGAATTTGTTGAAATAGAAAAGAAGAATTGTCCTTCTTGCCAAAGTTGTTGTTATATTTAATGTGTTTGGTGATATGCGTTGAATATGTACATGTGATGGAGCTTTCCTGCATTTTGGCTAGCTTTGGCAATAATATAGCACCATTTGTGGAATTTTGCATTATAATATAACATAATGAGCTGCGGGCCTAACACAACTATCTAAATTCTGCCATTAAAGTTCCTTGGTGTTCATACATGCATACAACCATACATACATACATACATACATACATACATACATACATACATACATACATACATACATTCATTTTCCTTTCAGAGAGGGAGAAGTCATTTTCATTCCAAGGTAGCAACTACATTATGATACAACCAGGACCGTCAGGCACCACATGGAATGCTGCTGAGGATGACTGTCAAAAGAGAAAAGGACATTTAGTTTGCCTTGAGAGCAAGCAAGAATATGACTTTATTTACAATATAACTGGAACCCTAACATTTGTAGGTGAGTTATAGTAGTATAAATAGGTGTACTGCAATCTGAATTCTTTTATTACGCTTGGGATATTCAGTAGGCACAACAGGGAGTTGGATAAAACATTGTATTTGACATA
Source organism: Hermodice carunculata (assembly GCA_964020975.1). Taxonomy (NCBI): domain Eukaryota; kingdom Metazoa; phylum Annelida; class Polychaeta; order Eunicida; family Amphinomidae; genus Hermodice; species Hermodice carunculata. The sequence continues at coordinate 14,181,953 of OZ026621.1, forward strand.
AATGTATGGAATATTACACGGAGAACCAGCTGTGCAAAACAGCCATATAGGCACAAAGCTTTCATAGACTGGGGTATACAAAAACAAGTGATGCAGTGCATATCACATGTTGCCAGGATTAATAATATGGACACTGCAGTTACCTTAAGTGCCTTAAACATTTGTTTTTCAAATTTATTTAAAAATCAAATATATCAATTTGCACAAAAAATACATTTCGACATAATATAACAAGAACGCGAAAAAGATAAAGATCATGCATCAGATACCGCAATTAAAGAAACAAGTAATTTCTGACCTTGACAGATTCTCTCAATATCACACAAATAATTTGTCAAGACTGGTGGCACAATAAAGAATGTTCACATCATTTACATTTCATGGACACGGCAGTTCGAGTACGGATACATCTACATATATTTTGTCTATCTAATCCCAATCCAATCTAAGAAAACATATTTCCCACCAAATTAAGATAACACCATTGTGCTACATTGCGCTGCACAATGAACTTCTGCTGTCGAAGTGTTATTCTGGTATTCCCATGTATTACATTCACTGATCCATGGTGCGAATCCTGGTACACTAGGTTCCCCCCCCCCCCCCCACTCCCGGAACCCCCACAATGCAGACACGTCAAAATTATATGAGTGGGTGAAATGGCACTTATTGTAGTACAATGTTGCAGATTGGGTGGAGTCTCCATTACCTCTTTTCTTCCATATTTGAGGATTTAAGCAAACCTGACTTGTTAGTTAGCTGCGCCTACAGGATGGTTAGTCTTAGGTAGTTCCTCTCATATTTTCCGCATGGCGAAGTTCCAATGATTTATATATTTTTACGATTTTCTCGTTGATTCAATTTTTGGCAAAATCATAAAGAATCATCTCTTCCAATATAAATATATATATATATATATATATATATATATATATATATATATATATATATATATATATATATATATATATATATATATATATATATATATATATATTTATATATATATATATATATATATATATATATATATTTATATATATATATAGCTTTATAACGCCTTTTTGCACGTTAAAGCTGCTTTCAACTTATTCTCTTGGACCGGCCCTGATGTAGTACTATAACCCAGTAGCAGCTTGCCTTATGGAAGTTTTAAATAAGTCTGTTAGTTAGGTGATTGTACTGTGGAACGCTGAATTTGGACGATATGTTTATTCGGTACTTGTCTGTGGACACACATATTCCTTTTGATTACTATACAGGACAACGGGGAAGGCAACAGTAATTCAAATTTTTGACTTCCTCTTAAAAACTGTGGACCCGAGTCACTTCAAATTCGGAGGGGGGTGTATAGTTTAGTCATTCTATATGGATCGGTTTTATATATCACACTCTAATGTTTTTTCTTAAGCTTTTAATGATCTTTTTATATTCATTTGTGTCAAGATCTGATATAACCCTTGCTTCCAAAACATGCTTGGCCGCTTGCTTTGAACTTGCAGAGGCATATATCTGAAGTCCTACAGATATTAATTGTGTGGCAGGTGGCCCTGCAGTGTTCAAGTATTTTTGTTTTTTACTAATGTTTATGTCATTCACTTTTTTCGACTTATCCCATACTCCATGTTTGATTTTCTTTAAACTTGAGAGAAATATAAATGGGTTCCATCTGCAATATGGTTTTTCATGACATGAAAGTTCCGGCATTTCCTGATTTATAACAAATTATTGAAATTATCAATTAGTGGTAATGGTGCATATATATGGTTGTTTTGTTACCGTAGAAATAACACAAACTGTGACATAATTGGCTTATATCTCGGCAATTGTGGATTCATGGTCACTGTAACTAAAATAGGAAAGTACCTATAGGTTTGTCTTGGTGTCGTTAAGTTTGAACGTGAGTGATCTTCATAGGTGAAAATGACATATCGGCTTATATCTCATACCGTACAGCTTATGGTGGAAACTGCCTGTTATTAAAAAAATGACTGCAGAACTGTGAAAACAAAGAAAATCATATTGACAGGAGTGATGATCTTGCTGCAGAAAGTTGACTTTGATGCAATTTTGAAGGTCATGGGACCATTTCAGCCTGCGACTGCCGGGTCAGTTAAGCATATAACTGTGAGAGACCTGAGACATCTGGCTGTATTTATGTCCTCAGACTGCTATCTTAATTTATGTTCACACAATATTAGAGAATATTCCAATTATACTAGACCTGTTGTTTGTGCTTGCATTGTTCTTATCACATGTTGGCTATTTGGAACCTTTAAGCAAACAAAGGATTTTTACATTACGTTGCGCGTATGACCTTGAATGCACCAAAAGAGGCTGCATTGTGACCTTATTGAATTATATCAAGGTCACTTTTCTTACAGACTGTCATGCACAAATATGACAGTATTGGCTTAATAGTCAAAGGATAGCTCAAATAGCATCAAAATCATCAAGTGAAAAGTGATATTTGTAAAACTGATCGTAGACCCCTAGAAAAAATCGAAACAAGGACACCTATGTATAACAATAACTATAAGTACCTCGAGGACCAGCATGCTAAAAATTCCTAGATGAAAACAAGTTTCAGCTATCAAGTGAATGACCTTGTAACAATGGGAGTGAGATCAAGGTCACCCATGCACCATTTAAGCCTTGCCCACATACCCCAAAGTCTGCATAGACAATTTCAAAGAAATAGTGTAAGGGTTTACAGAAAAAAAGACGATTTTTGAAGATTTTGCCAAAAGTGAAAAATCATAAATATACCAAAACTCAATGGAGCATCACAATTAAAAAAAAAAAACTCACAGAAACATACCAAAAGTACATCCCTGCCAAGTTCGTGGTGGATCTGTCCAAAAGGTACCAGTCTTCACTTAAAGTCAGGTATCCACATTAAGGCCACAAGGTACAGGTACACTATTTGACCTATTGTATAAGGGTTAGTTCAAATTTCAAAGCAAGCAGCCTTGTTGTTTCATATCTTACCCTCCACCCCCTCCCCCCAATAATAATAATAATAATAATAATAATAATAATAATAATAATAATAATAATAATAATAATAATAATAATAATAATAATTATAATAATAATCATAATAATAATGATAATAATAATGATAATAATAATAATAATAATAATAATAATAATAATAATGATAATGATAATGATAATGATAATGATAATTATGATAATGATAATGATAATGATAATGATAATAATAATAATAATAATAATAATAATAATAATAATAATAATAATAATAATAATAATAATAATAATAATAATAATAATAATAATAACAAGAAAAAGAAGACGAAGAAGAAGAGGGGGAGGAAGAAGAAGAGGAAGAGTATTAAAAAAAGAAATCAAAGCACCATGACAATTTAAGCAAACGTGATAGAAACTTAAGCAAGGTACATCCCCAGCAATTTTGAAGTTCATCTGTCTGTTGGATTCAGACAGATGGGCGTAGAGAGACCTATTTGAAAACTTACCTGCCCAACAATTCACCTGAATGAAAAAGACAGAAGCTCAGGCAAACTTGACTAACATAAGAATACTGAATTCTTATCAAGACATTACAAATTAAATTGAAATTATATGAAACAGGCATAGTAACATGACAATGTGTGAACGTTTCACAACCTTTTACAGGGTGCACTTAAGCTTCGTTTTCAGAGCCAGTGGCAGAGTAAGATAGTTTATCCTTCTGCTATGTTCTCTGTGTTTCATGTCAATTTTCAACGTTATTTTGCAAAGTTGATGTGTATGTTAAAGGTTAAAACTAGATCTCTTAGTAATTCGTCCATGCGGTAGCGCTATAATGGGGAGATAGTCTGACTAGCTGTAAGGTCAAGGGTATAAAGCTTTGTTACATGCACTTTTGTAAAATTAAATTGACGCTAATGTTAATTATTGTGTGGATATTCTTGAGTAAAAAGCCTTCAAATATGAGAAACATTGTTGAGAAATAATATAAATTCGACATTGCGATTTTGAATCGTTATAGAATCAGGATAACACTGGTTTTCCCCTGTTTTGCTCCAAGCTTATAGGGAATTGAAGATTTGGATGAATGTTTGGCACTGTTATTCCTGCAGAATGAGCTTGTCTGTTGTGCGTGCTATGTGACCTTGCAACCACATATCAAATCATTAAAACAGTACTGTATTAAATAATAAGCCATTTATTTAAGTCAAATTGCATTCATCTCAATGGGTCTAATCTTTGTGGTAAATATCTGGCATGGAAGAAATAAAGGTTTCTTTCTTTCTTTCTTTCTTTCTTTCTTTCTTTCTTTCTTTCTTTCTTTCTTTCTTTCTTTCTTTCTTTCTTTCTTTCATTAATTTTTTCTTTCTTTTTTATTTATTTCTTTCTATCTTTCTTTCTTTCCTCCTTTCTCTCTCTCTCCCATTTTTCTTTCTTTCATTTTCTCTTCGTTTCTCTCTCTTTTTACTGTCCTACTTTCTTTTTTTCCATTATTTGTTGATAGACTATATTTCAATTCTCTTTCATAACACTGAAGTAATTGTCCCTAAAATGCCCCCAACGAATATGACGAAGTTATTTCTGGAAAGACAGGAGTATATATGCTCAGAAGACGCCTTCTTGTAGGTTTTGTATGCAAGTTGTAGTACAAAATATGAATGTGACAGTATAATACCCACGCACCACAGGTGCAGCATTCATGGGGCAAACAGACTGTTGGTCGTAAAAGATTATGTTTCTAGTTAAAACATATATGCACCACGCTCTGATGGGCATCAGGACTTATTCCAAAACGAAGGCTGATTTGCCAATTTGTTGGATTTTCCTGCTTATGTTTCTTCAGTGACTGCAGCATTACTGGGTGGCTACCAGTAACTGTGCCGAACAATAGACAAGTCCTTGTCGCTTGGTTAAAAGTTTGCTGGTGCAAGGAAAGATGAACCCATGTTACATGATAACGTTAAACCTGATGGAAGGACTATCTCAAGTCTATGGTTGTGTAAATACTTACAAAGTTAGCTACTTTAGGCTGCTGGTCATTGCTTGTTTTTATCTTGGGTATTTAAAAATCTGTTCTATGTACAATTCTAGATTAGCTTTAACATTGTAGGTCATATGTCAACATGCTTTGTTCTCTAAGTGTATCCTAAACGTCAAGGCTCTCTGTTTGGATCAGACTATTTTACCCTTGCGACTCTCAGCAAGTTTTGCCAAATCAGTCTATTTCAGGAGTTTTGCGTGCATGTGATTTTACATACTTAGGATTAAATGTTTACAATTGTCGCACACAATTTCATATTGTAGGGCTATTATTGTATCCACAGTTCCATAGACAATTAAAGTTTGCTTCCTTCTGGGGAACATTTACGGCAGACATACACCAGTTAGACCACATTTGAGAATCTATTATGAGCTCCATAACGCACAATTTGCTAGCCATACCATGTGTAGCTTGGATTCGAACTTAAACTGCACAGCTATCCCTTTGTCTCACAGTATATATATATATATATATATATATATATATATATATATATATATATATATATATATATATATATATATATATATATATATATATATGTGTGTGTTTGTGTGTATGTGTGTGTGTGTGTGTGTGTAGGGGGAAAAGTTACCGAACTACTCTGTAAACATATTGCTGTGTGCAATGCTAAAATTACCTTGCTTTGCTAACGCAACATGATACCACATGCTCATTGCTTGCATGATCTTGTTGAAAGTTCTTGATGGCCATAACAACCAATCAGAGATCATAACTATCTAAATCAAGATGCCCTTGCGGCTAACATGTTATGCCAAGACTAATGTCAAAAAGTGTAAAAACGGTAGACTGTTGGAGAGTGCAGATAATTGCCTTATTTACTAGTTAACATCATAATTTCTTTTAATATCATATATATATATATATATATATATATATATATATATATATATATATATATATATATATATATATATATATATATATACATACATATATACATATATATGTATTTATACACACATACATACATACATACATACATACATACATACATACATACATACATACATACATACATACATACATGTATGCAGGTAGGGATTTAACGGCCAAATTCAACGTTTTACTGTGAACAATATGTGTCTTACAACCAAGCAGGTATGCCTCAAAAGGAAAACAAATCAACATTCTGATTATAGTACAAGTTATATTGCAGGCTTGAATGACCAAGCAGTGGAAGGATTGTTTCAGTGGACAGGGCAACAAGTGATATCATTCTCAAAATGGGCCAGTCACAGACTTATACGAGCTGACAAGGAGAGGTCATCTCACTGGACAGGAGAGGAGTTTACTGACTGTGTGGGCATGACAGAAGAGGGATGGCATCAGATACTCTGCATGACACAGTACAAAGCTGTCTATGTCTGTGAGCTTTTTCATAGACGTGGTATGAATATGATGTGTGTTTGTATATTACTGGAAGGATGCGCCACTCCAGTTTTATATCCTCCCTTATTCCACATACATAGTTGCTTTTATTTGTGAAAATGATACCAGTTTCAAAGCTGATTGAAAACGCATAGTATCAATGGCAGTACATAGATATTAACAATTGCCTTATTTGGTGATGGCGTTTATATTTTACCTCTTTTCATGCTACAATTTGGACTGACTCAACATCTTTCCCCAGCGCACTTTGGGTGCATTTGCATTTTAATGCTCAAAATATCTACAATGGGTAGATTATAAACTCGAGCCTCCTTTTTTATTTTAGTTTTTTCTACTGTATTAAAATAATGGATTTGGGAATTCCACATAGAACAAGAATACATGTAACCTGCTAACTGAATCACAATGCACTAATGTTTGGCTGTTATGATAAGAAAAGACTTGTTTGGCTGTGTGTACCTGCTTTTCGACTATTCCTTCAGTTGGTTGAAAGGTATGGTTTTGTTGTTTATAGCCATATTGAAGTGGGACTCTAAAAAAATTGTATTCATTCCGAAAAAGTTAATAAAATGTAAAAAAAAAAAGGCAAAGGGTTTTCAGAAGATGGTGCCATTTCGCTACAACCGATTGTGATCTTTAAAAAAAAATATTTAACATCAACCTCCATGGAAATTTTAGGAATTTCATTTTAGTTATCACTGATCTGGGAAACAAATAATTAAACTTAAAATTTAACGATTGGAGATAATTGAAGGAATGATTAAATGAATTAAAGAATGAATCAATCAATAAATAAATAAATAAAGAACTTGTCAGGTTTTACAAGCTGAGCCTACAGTTTCCTTAGTTATGCAAACAAAAGATTATAGGATTATTGTGATTTCCTTGATAATCTCTTTATGTCCAATTTGTCCATCGATCTGTTCTCCATTCCTTTTTTAATAGATAATTTTCTACTTTCTCAGAAACCTGCCAGCTATATCCTCTTTGGAATTAGTTCTCGTCGTATTCCAATATTTATATTTGTTTTCCATGATGCAATGCATTTGTTTTATCAACACGTTTTGCGTTCTTGTTGCAAATCTTATAATTTATTCTTTCAAACTGGCCGTGATGTTTCTAAGCAGCTGAGACTGGTTTATGCGGGAAGCCCGTCTGATGATAATACTGTTTTATTGGATATTTAATCAAGTTTTGATGCGAAATATTGATCTAGATATTAATGTACATGTTCATACAAGCTGCCTTCACCAAATTAGCTGACCTTATCCATTCAAATTTGTCGGGATATCACTAAGATGTGCTTTACCAAAATTGATGTATATGTTATAGCCCTATGACTTTCAGATGATACAGGATTGTTTACCCTTTTTGAAATCCTACTTCTAGTAAATGTCATAACTGCAGGTGAATATGACAAAGGAAGGATGTCTTGCCATGCCATTTTGCCAGAGGCTTTTTTACTCACAGAAATAATTTAAGTTGGGAATTATGTCCTTATATATTCTTCTTAGCCTTAATTTTCAGGTACGAAAGTCTTTTCTTAATGTATGTACAAGTTAGTCCTTATTTATTAAGTATAGTTCTGTTCCACTGAGACGGGACCTAATGTTGCCGAGCAAAGTGACAAAGCAAGTTTTTAAACACACAAGTCATGTTGCACGAAGCGCAGGTCACTGTGGATAATAGTGTATCAGTTTTAACGTGATTACAGTTTATTTTTCTCATGTATAACATCCTTGAGAGCTAAAGGACTTTGGCCACAAATCTTAGACATCAGGCACACATAAAACTAAGTGAGCTACAGAAGCTGGTAAATACACCATATATATCCTATTGGGCTACTTTATTCTGCTGTGGAACTCCAGTGTATCATTATAGCGAAGTGTGACCAGGTAGGGTGATTACAACCATCAAGCACAGAAAAGGATGAACGAAATACATATACAGATTTATTCATGGGCAGATAAATTCAACATGTGAAATGAGGAGGGAGGGTAAAATCTAAGGGAAGGCAGAAAAAAACGACAAGGGGCGGAAGAAACAACCCATGTAGGTTTTGTACAAATGCAGGTGTCACAATATTCTATGGCTGGTACATGTGATGTTTGATAAACCTATTATGGTCTACGAAGTATTTAAAACCACAGGGACAGAGAAATAATGCATTGTTATATTTGTTCTAGATTAGATTACTCGAGCATTCTGTTTTGAACGTACAGCACTGCTTGAAATTCTACATTAATGTGGCTGGTTGGCATTTATCAATCAATGACATCAATCACTCATTGTTTTATTGGGTTCATCCAAATATTATTTATGATATGGAAACTATAGTAGTCATTTTAGCTTAAGAAACAGTATATGTATCCTACAGATGAGTAAACATAAAAGTATTTGTCAATATGTTTGTTTTACAGTGCTATATATGTAGCTTATGGGGCAGCTATTTAAGCAGAAAGATGCAGAGTATTGTCATGATATATTTAATGTCGTGACTTTTAAATTAAAAATTAAGTTTTTAGACCAAATGGTACAAGTAAACAAAATTTTGGGAATAAATCGTCTCTTCAATATCATTTACTGTTCCGACTTTTAAATTGAGAATTAAAGTGTTAGACAACATGTCACTGGTCAACAAAATTCCATGTATAAATACCTCTCTTCAATATATGCTCCAGACTGTCTGTTAACTACACAAAGATTATTCTACAACAGCTATATGAATCATACTGCAAGTGGAAAAGCATGTCAAAGATGGGACAAGAACTACCCGCATCAGCATACTTATACTGATAGCAAATTTCCCAATGACAGTTTCAACCGCAGCGAAGCTTCAAACTACTGTCGAAATCCAAACGAACATGAAAGCCAATGGTGCTTCACCACTGACAAACGATTACGTTTAGGCTTATGCAAAATACCCCTCTGCAACCCGGATAATAAGCACAGTTTAACACATTCCCTTTAAAAATGAAATAAAAAGTTACAGTTCTTGTTAAAACTAAGTTCCTTCTTGCATCAACAGTTTTTCCCAGTATGCACATGTAAGAAACTGCTTGAAAACACAATGTTTGACTCAGTCCCATCAGAAGAAGAAAATAGTCATTTAAAGGGAGCAAGAAGTATTGATGCCACTAGGTGGTGAATCATTAACAGAGGATCGCATACTTGTGCAGTATAAACGTCCTCGCTATATCAAAACCTTTTTGTCTTTTGTGTCGGTTAAACAGAGGATCTGTATGTGTATATAAACTGGACCGGGTTATAACACAAATTACTTTCTCTGTAATTAGCTCGATGCAAGAAGAAGAATAATCCCGTGTCAGAACAGTTTGATTTGAATGCGCAAGCGCAACAAAATAAGTGAGAAGTAAAGGACATCGTACAAACAAAAGCTTTGTAACCTGGCCAACATGGCCACTATTCAGGAACATTTTTAAGCTCTCATAGACAGATGCAAACCGCAAAATAGTGGTAACGAGATTAACAATTGTGTTTATCAAATTCCCAATTCAGGGGGCATCCCTAAAAGCATGTAGCTACCTTGGCAAATTAAAAGCTATTGATCCTCTAGATCATGAAACTTGATTGCACATTATCCTGTAATCATGGGAATGCCCTCTATTCGCTTAGAAATTACTTAACAGAAAGGTTATAGTATGTAAAATCCACAGAAAAAAATACCATTAGAAACTTCAATTTATATCATTACCTGAAAAACTGAAGTATTCTTTTTTTGGATCACTTTTGTTTAGCAGAAGTTGGTTGAGGCAATTCAAATAGGCAAATCAATATGCCTCTCGATTCTAGATTAACCATATGCCACCAAATCTAGTACAAAACTAGCTGCAAACGTAAACATGAACAGTATTTATCACTAAATAGATATAAATCAGGCACAAACACGACTAGGAATGTACGAGTTTAATTATAATATCAAAACAAAACAGGATTCCCATTGTTTTCCAAAACTGATGAAACAAATGTTGCAAAACAGACGTAAAATTAATAACAAAACGCTGTAATGTTTTGGGTTTTTTGTTTATTTTCTAATCTTATCATTATTTTTTAAATTTTTATTTATTTATTTATTTTTTTCTTTTTTGAAATTTTGCTTAGATTTAACCCGAGTAACAAATAAACTGAGCATATCAATTATGCCATACTTTACTTCCTGCTAACGAACGCAAGTGATACTACTTATCAATATCAAATTTATGCTGATCTAACCTCATATGTGCAACTCTACGGCAAGGGAATACACAAATTATGTCAACATACGTTGATACACATTCTCTTTCTTTCTTGCTGTGAACAATGTTGTCACTTCATCCGTGATGTTATTTTTGGGCTGTGCGGTCATAGTTTCCTAAATCAAATGAAATTCTTTTCGGGGATAGGGTGTCCAGAATATAATTTTCAGCTGAACATACATTAAAAGACACAAAATGCATTCATGTTTTTTGTGAATATGTATATCTGAACTATTGATATAAAAAAGTAGGAATTTTCAATATCTGCACTTTTGATTTTTTTCTATGATCAGAACAGACACAAACGCCTTGCTATTTTGGTCTTGAAATACCAATGTTTAAGCAATTATATATGAAACTGATGGAGGCTGCAACTTTAGATTCATTGTTTACTATGTAATTTGTGTCTTTACCGGAATGCAATCGTTATTTCATAAACTGCATATGTTTCGGCTAATTGCTCGTTTCACAAGTGAAATTGACATACCTTTGCTTTTGAAGAATGTTTGCAAACGGAAACGGGAGTCAAATATACAGGCAAGGTGAATACAACAGAAAACGGAAGACATTGTCAAAGATGGGACATGCAGTATCCACACCAACATAACTTCCAAAGTAATGATTTCTTCCCGGACAAATCTTTAAAGGAGGCATCTAATTTCTGTAGAAATCCTGGCAATCGGGAGGAAGGGCCTTGGTGCTTCACAAAGGACAGCAGATACCGTTCGGAAAACTGTGCAATCCCACCCTGCCGTAAGCTGTCTCTTGTCGCTTGACCAAATGGTGTGGTATGCAATATCCTTCTGAACAGATGAAGAAATACCCAACAGATCAATTGATCCACACAGAGAGAGAAAGAGAGAGACAGAGAGAGAGAGAGAGAGAGAGAGAGAGAGAGAGAGAGAGAGAGAGAGAGAGAGAGAGAGAGAGAGAAAGAGAAAGAGAAAGAGAGAGAGAGGGAGAGAGAGAGAGAGAGAGAGAGAGAGAGAGAGAGAGAGAGAGAGAGAGAGAGAGAGAAAAGGAGCATTAGGCCACCGAAACATCATTGTGCACTTGCTGTGCTGTTGGATGGATGAATGGATGGGTTTAATGTAGGTTTCCAGGCTTTGAAGCCGATATTATTACTACTTGAGTGTTTTCAATTTCATGTGCTATAAAACATAAACACAAGTGTAGGCCCTGTCATATCATTATGAATATAAGAATCACGGATATATATATATATATATATATATATATATATATATATATATATATATATATATATATATATATATATATATATATATATATATATATATATATATATATAAAGTAACAAAACGGACATGGACATGAAAAACGGACATGATGTTTTCAGATTATTTTATTGATTTTTTCTTATTAAGTGCAGAAATTTGTTTCTTAAATAATCTGATAGAATATGCACAAGTGGCAATAATGCCTATTAAGGTAGCGGTGGGGATTGAGCTATAACGGCAAAATCGTGACCCGACATAAAATGAGTTTTTTTCCATTTCCGTAAAGTTTGGCACTTTAACTTTCTTGTCACCAAACATGAATACTAAAAAAGCAAAATTTATGTGATAAAAAAGGGAAAAAACATGACCATGTTTTAGCTGGCTGCAGCATGAGCATGTCTGTTTACAAATGTATGATAATTAGTCCGCCAAAGTTTGGATAGCAGTCGGCTGCTTTCCACAATCCAGGCGACCAACTGTGACATTTTGAGGTGCGCTGCTACCAATTCTTGTATACTGCTTGACAAGATTAGGACCGATTGATTGGTTTGTTGTGGTGATCAGATGGCCATGTAGATGATTAAATCGATGGGCGCATGTTTTCCTTCTCAGAGCGTGATAAAAAAAAAAATGAAAAATAAGGGACGATCAAAGGTGGCGATTGTCAAAACGGTACCTGGCGATGGCGTCAGCCTCAGTGTGTTTTCAATGAAGACGATTTTAACCTATGCGTAAATCGTTACTCAGAATCATGGCATTGTATACATTATAAAGGCTTACAACCCTTTCTACAGTCTTGCCCTATCCGAGACCAATTTGCTTTTAATGTTTATTGGCAAAAAATACACATGACGATCGAGGAATCCTAACACTGGACCACTAGGTTGTAAATATGCCGCAAACTATTAAAGCGGGGATTCGATTGAGCGTAAATAATTATATCTGCCTTCAATAATTATATGCGCCTTTACCTGAATGTGAAACGGTGAATAGCATTCAACGTTAACCTTGAAGTAAATTTATATGAAGCACACGCCTCCATTAAAACTGGTATCGTCAGTAGCGCTGTCGCATATTGTGGAATTGGAAGACTGGCACATTGCACATGCACGGACTGGCCCACTTCACACGGGGGTGTTTCGAAGTACACTGAGCGAGGGGACAGAAAAAAAAGCTTTAAAAATTTGACCATCAGGGGGATAAAATAATCAGATTACTGTGAAATGACTGCGAAAAGCGACTCTGCACTCTGCTTTTAGCTGGTTGATCGGCCATATTAAATTATTTTGTCTCACTGTGCGCGGCATGTTCCGATACCACTCGCCCGCACTCACCCATCAGGAAGTTTCGGTTTTGTGTCTCGATCAGTTTATTGCAGTTCAAGGGTAAGCCAACTATCTTTCAGTGGGCAAGTTATCTCCACAAAATAAAAAATATGTTACTTGAGTGGCAAGGTTTCGAATGGCAATATGCGAAAAAAACATGGCAAAGTGAATGGCATTCTTTATCACAAGGAAGGCGCTAATATGTGGAGGAACCAATGAAATGGGCTTGGCGAATTCTATTGTGCTCCCGGCAACAAAAAACAAAACAAAAAAAAACAAAAAAACAAAGACAAAAAAAAAAAAAAAAAAAAAAAAAAAGGCGCACACGCCAAGGCCACGAAGAACACACTCCCTCACGATGCCCATACCTTTTTCAATTTTGTGGGAATTGGAAACTTTCTTGACTGCCAGACAGACTCGCTCTGCGTAATTGTTAAATTGCGCTTGAAGTGCGTGTCGCCAGGTAAGCAAACACAGTCCGTCTTGGCAGGCAAGAACGTTTTACCCTTGGGCACCAAGTGTAGCGTCATCACCTTACATTTGAGCGTGGTCTGGTGCATTGTATTGATCTATGTAACCGTCAGGGTTTTATCAAAGACTACTGCAGCAAATCAATGGATTAGGTTATTCGATCTAGCAATACAGTTTAATCACCAATACAACGTGGAATCTAATGGATTCTCAACACATATAAAACGTTCGCTTTGTTTTTATTTTTGTTTTTTGTTTTGTTTTGTTTTGTTTTGTTTTTTTTTTTTTCTTGTTTTTTTTTTTGTTTGTTTTTGTTTTGTTTCTTCTTTGAAGTATAATTTATCCTGGGAGTGTTTGTTTATCAGTAACAGGACGATTGTCTTAAATGTTACGTCACGATCATCCATGTTGACCGCCTATCTAGCATTTATAAGCTACATTCAGAACGACATAGACCTCTCTCCGTCAAGACCAAGCAATCTCACTTTACAAAATGCCAAAAGCCAAGAAACATAGCAAGACACATCGCCGTCAGCGCCAAGCTAAGCAGCAACGTGATCGTGGCATGTCGATTTTTCCAACTTTCTGTTCGGTAAGGTCGCAAGTGGTCCAAGACACTGAATGGCGAATGTCCCATCCATGCCGTTAATAAAGCCATGTTGTTCTTTGATCCAAGGTGATGAGAATTGAGTGAGCAGCTCCTGCCGACCGGGCAGCCTTCTGAGCAGAGCAAGCTGTGAAACTGCAACCCGTTTGTTCAAGCGGCACGATATGCAAACAATGTTGCTGGGGTCAAGGTGATGGCACCTTCGGGTCACATGGCTAATCTGCTTTCTAGTCCCCCTTTGAAGCTGTCCCATTCGCGTGGAAACCCGACTGACAAGATTTCGAGTGTGGCTGCATTTGATGTCATTCGGGTAAATAACTGCTTTTTTAAGCCAATAAACATCATTGTATGTTGGAAAGTATACATCAAAGATGTTGATTGACCCTTCTTCGAAGTACTGAGACCAAAACGGGCCGAATTTGGAAAGCTGTATTGTCATTATGGCCAACAATGTGCGAAAAAAAGGGCCTCAAATCTTTCAACACTGATTCCTCGGAATGAAATTTTCTGCTTATGAATCAATTTTGTGGACAGCGTCAATAAATTGATCGATCTGCTTCAAACAATCGTCTATTGAAAGATAAATATATTATCTGGGAACCGTTTTTTTTTTTTTTTTTGTTTTTCCGTCAGATGTCCCCTTCCGAGACTTTTGTAGCTCACAAAATGAAGTAACTGTTGATGTTTAAAAGGATGATCAAAGAATTCGATAATTCTGTTATTATGTATTTTATTTGTAAACAAAAAATACGGTTCCTGCATATTGGTTTATACTTTAATTTTACATAGGTAATACACTTTTGCATCGATTATTTTTAAAGAAATGCTGACAAAATGTCAAATCTGATGCCCTCTTGTAAACAGGCGTATAAAACCCTTGAAAATTATCATATCGATATGAAACTTCTTTCTAGCACATCTAGATGTATGAACAATGAATAAAATATATGCTTTTGTGGGTGAAATGTGAAACATAGTTCATCTATGCAACGCCAAACTCGCAGGACTGCTGCGCGCGGCTCAATCCCCTCCGCTACTTTAATCAATACTTCTCTTACTCCATAAAAACCCTCACTCATATGTCAATAATTTAGCGCATATACCAAAAGTTTCATAACAAGATCCTAACAAGATTTCTAACACTGATCAAATGGACCTTCGTGACATTTTACGTCCCTGTTTTATGATGACCCTACTGGATTATACATCCAGTATACCGTCCGACTTGACTATTGGGGCTATGGCCTTATTTTATGACATCTAATTTCCAGCACTCGCACAGAGAATATTCAACTATCGTCACTTGTACAAGACTTTTATTATACCATTGCTTTCAACAAGCACCGAATAATTTAAATGTTGACACAGCTATCTTCAGTTGTGTAAGACTTTTATTGCAGGATTTCTCTGAACAAATATTGAATAATTTAATTGTTTCTGGTTGTAAAATTATCTGGAATTTCATATCTGCAAGAACCGCTGGTAATCATCAGAGTTGTGTCGGGGCTTGGACAGACCTGACGGAGCTTTGTATATCTCTCATAATATGAACTAGGCAAAATTAATAACCCTCCACTAAAAGCAATTCTTGTATAAAAAATACCCACATATTTTGAATATATTCAATGTTTCTTTTATTCTGTTTACACTTTAGAGTAGATCTGTAGAGGAAATTTTGATCAACTGAAGTTACGCTTCATTGAACAGCGTCAATAAGCAGACAAAGTCTGAATCACAAGTTCGCACACACACAAGTTCGCAAGGGTACCTGTAGAGCACTCAAACATGCATATGAACTGAGTGCAGAGTCCCATCAGAAGTTATCGCAGATGGTGCTTGGTTGCATCAAAAGTTATCACAGACTGTACTTAAAGTTTGGGCATTTTCTGAGTTCAATAGAGCAGAAATTGACTCATCACTGTGTCACATAAAGCACCTTTAAATGTCCATTTAATAGGATGTGTAGCCACCATGGTTGTCAATGCACTGTTGACAGCATTTTCACATGCTGTAGATGAGCTTTCTCACAAGTGCCTGAGGTATACTGTCCCACTCCTCCAGAAGATAACGCCGTAGATCTGCAAAGTGTGAGTTAGGACCCATCTTCTGGTACACATTTCTTTTCATATGGCTCCACAGGTGCTCAATCGGGTTGAGGTCAGGTGAGCGTGCTGGCCATTCCATCACCTCAATACTCTCACTATCCAGGTAATCACGAACCACAGCTGAAACATGTTGCCTGGCATTGTCTTGCATCAGCATGAAGTTGTCTCCAATGGCACCCACATATGGAATAACATGGGGTTCCAGGACATCCGTTATGTATCGTCTGCTTTCATTGTTCCTTCCATGATGATGAGGTCTGTTTAGCCATTGGCAGAGATGCCCGCCCAGACCATGATGCTGCCCCCTCCGTATGCAACTGTGGGCTGAACACAACAAGCAGTGTGTCTCTCCCCTCGCAGTCTCCATGCATAAAAATGTCCATCACTTCTATGGAGGGAAAAGCGACACTCATCAGTGAAGAGAACATTGCTCCATCCTGCATGTGTTGTGCGGACATGTTCTCTTGTCCACTGCAACCGAGCAACCTTGTGACGTGGGGGTAAGAAGCGGTTTTTTCACCATGCTCCGGGACCTTAAACCAGCAGCATGCAGTCAGTTACGAACAGTCTGGTTGGACATGCGTCTTTGGTGAGGATTGGCTCTCTCCAGCTGGCTCTGAATATCAGGACCTGCACGGCTCCTACTCCTCAGTGCTGCATTGACGATGAAACAGTCTTGTTGCCTGGTGGTCAGCTTTGGCCTTCCCGGGCATGGTAAATCTCCAACATCATTTGTGTTTCGGTATTTTCTAAACAACTAATTGATGGATTTGTGGTTCACACCCATTGCCCGTGCGACAGCTCTGCAACTTTCACAGGTTACAATGTGACCTATGGCTCTTGCCTTGTCCATTTTGGATAGCCTTAGCATGGTGATGTTCACAGTTTGACCATTGATGGCGAATCTATAACTGACGGAAAAAAATCCCATGCCTTTATACCCATGATTGGCACAGTTTCTGGCCACATTACACAGGTATGGTGAGAAAAATCAATGGTCAGGAAGGTCATAACAGGGACAGGAAAGACCACTCATGATCCTTTTTGCGAAGTGCACTTTTTGACTTTGTGTCACATTCAGCCCATGTGCAGTCAAGCATGGGCTCCAACTCTGCTCATCTTTACACATGATGTAATCAAATGATTATGCTACACATACATGTGCGTATCTTAAATTACCTAAAAAGTATGGGTATATCATTAAATTATTTAAGCGGATGGTTATTAATTTTGCCTAGTTTATATAAAAATACCACTATACAACCAAACCACACGGTCTCGAGTTATTCCACCTGGGTGAAAACATTAAAAAAATAATAACTTGGTTACATTAAATGGTGCTGTGACCAGGATGGAATTTTAATTACCACAAAAGGGCAGTACAGAACAGAACTTTTATTGTGAAGTACAAGATTGGAAACTGAGCAACCAACCAACTGGAGACTATGGCAGAGCAGTTGAAAGGACAGTAAGTACCTCTTTGGCTTTACTTTAATACAGTTATCACCCTATAAATCACCATCTTACATCTTTTTTCTTTCGCTCCTAGGATTAGTTGGAATTATTGTTTGTTCATATAAATTTTGAAGAAAATTGCATGAAAATGGCAGAACAAGACATCCCTACTGATAATTTTGTCAAGAAATTTTAAGGAGCTTCAGTTTGAATTCAGAGCTCAAAGCCTTGTTAACCAAATTAAACCATTTAGTGGAGAGTCAGGCAGGAACCTGAAAACCTGGCCTAGAGATATGGATAAAGTAGGAGTCAGCATAGACAGAGATAATGAAAGAATGAAGCTTTTAGTCATTGAAACTCTGAGGGGTGCAGCCTCTGAATATTGTTCCCGTGTGTTGAGGCAAAATCCAGGAATCTCCTGGCCAGATTTGAAAAAGCACTAAAGGAAAGATTTATTGATTCAGCTGATGTTCAGCTTGCTATACAGAGACTGAGGTGAGTGAAACAGGGTTCTGGAGAGTCGGTACAGTCATATGCAGAAAAGATTATTGATTTAGCCAAAGAGGCCTTCAACACTCTTGATCTTTCGGACCCACTTATACAGGTTCAACTGAAAGACATCTGTCTAGATGGTATTAAAGATGATATCATAGCTAGAAAAATCATTAGGCACAAACCAGTCACTTTGGACCAAGCATTGCAAATAGCTGTCAGTGAACAAATGGCAAATAAAACTTTTGAATTAAGAACAGAAGAGTCACTGGAGGTTGACTTAGTACAATCTCTTGCCATGAAAAATGAACAGCGCTTTAACAGTCTAGAAGGCTCAGTTAGTGAAATAAAGAACATGATGGCACAAGTTTTAGCATTAAATGCTGAGCCTAGGCCCAAATTTGAGGCCGGTAATTCCCAATACAAGGCTGCTAATAGACCAAACACTGCAGACCAATTATATCCTAAGGAACAAATGATGTTTACAGCTGGTAAATGGCCTTACTGTGCATATTGTGGGAAGGTAGGACACAAATGGAGACAGTGAAGGATTAGAAAAGCCCAAATACAGGCTAGCAGTCGGCAACAGGGCCAAAATGGATGGTTAAACTGGATAATGCCAGTATAGACCAAGGGACACCTGTACCTGGCAAACTATTGACACATGCTCTACCATTATACACACCAATGGTCCCAACAGTAGTTGGCAAAGAGAAAACACAAGCAATATTAGACACAGAAGCAGATATTAGTATTATTTCAGAAAGATTTTTCAACAGAATGGACAAAAATATAAAATTACAAAGTGGCAAATTACCTACCTTGTCAGGAGTATCTGGGCATAAATTGACTAGTCTGGGCACTATCACAACAACAGTGTTGGTTGGAAAAACAAAAGTTGCAATGACATTTCAAGTTATTAGGGGAATTACGAAGGATGCCTTGCTGGGAAGCAATTTTCTTAATATGACCAAAACAAAATTGTATTACAAAAGCAGAACTCTGCACATTTTTGACAAAATTGTTTTATTGAAAACAAAACAATCTTGCAGACTTGGTAGCTCTCCGGTGCAAATTAATACAAGGGTTACACTGCCGGCATACACGGAAATCAATACACCAGCATTTTTGTCAACGAAAGTACCAAAGGGAGATTATGTAATTACCCTGTTAGATGATGCCCCACTCCTAGCAGACCGGCCAGGAATATTGATCTCAAACTTATTGATTGCAGTAGAGGAAAATGGTCAAGTGCCATTAACCCTCATCAATACAACTGGTGAGTCTATTATAATATCACAAGGAATTGTAGTGGCCTATGCAGAACAATTGCAGGGTCAAGAAAATTTGGATATCAATGAAGTAGATGCTGAAATGGAAACACAAGTTTTAGGGAATGAAGACCTTTTCTCCTCCTCTGGCACAGCAACAAAAACTCCATTTTTAGAATTGTTTTCCCTGGCTCATATTCCCAAAGACCAAAGGTTAAAACTTCAAGTGCTACTAAACACTTATAACCAGGTGTTTGCCAAGGATGACTCAGAACTAGGGGCTACCTGTATGAAGCCTATCTGCATTGAAACAGGTGACAGTTTGCCTATAGCCCAGAAGCCATACCACACCCTATATACTCTAAGACAGGAATTAGAGAAACAAATTGACAGTATGCTGAAAACAGGAGTAATAAGAGCATCAGCATCAACATATGCAAGTCCTGTAATCTTAGTACCAAAGAAGTCAGGTGAAAAGCAACTGGTCATTGATTATAGAAAACTAAATAAAACAATAGTCAAGAACTCCTACCCCTTGCCAAACATAGAAGATGTCATAAGCCAATTAGGGGGAGCTAATCATTACACTGTTTGTGACATAAAATGTGGATTTTGGCAAATCCCCATTGATGACAAGGACATATACAAGACAGCATTCATTACTCATAAAGGACTTTATGAATTTAACCACATGCCCTTCAGATTGACTGTGGCACCCTCAGTCTACCATCATGAATGAAGTGTTGTCTGACCTAATAGGCTGTTATGTAATGGTCTACATTGATAACAACATAATTTACAATAAAACCTTTGAAGACCATTTAAAACACTTAAAAACTGTCTTTGAAAAGGTAGAAAAATTTGGTGTGAAACTAAAACCATCTAGGTGTGAATTTTTCAAGTCTGAAATCCTATACCTGAGATACATAGTGAGCCCAAAAGGATCATACCCTGACCCAGAAAAGGTCAAGGTTATACATAAGATCAAACCTCCCACAACTGTAAAAAAAACCCCGTGCCTTTCTTGGTATGGTGGGATATTATCGATGCTATATCCCCCATTTTAGTGAGATTGCTAGTCCACTTACTGATCTAACCAAGAAAAATGCCCACTTTAAATGGACAGAGGAGGCACAGGAAGCCTTTGAATTATTGAAGTCAAAACTTACTGAGGCCCCCATATTAGCATATCCAGATGTAAATGAACCTTATTGTCTGTATACGGACTCTAGTCAATTTGCAGTCGGTGCAATTTTAACCCAAAAAGGTGAGGATGGGTGTGAACATGTGATTCAGTATTTGTCACATAAGTTACACAAGGGACAGCTTAAGTGGCCTATTATAGAAAGAAGCATATGCCATAGTATATGCAATTAACAAGACCTTATCTCTATGGTGCTCGCTTTACAATATATTCAGACCATTTGCCCTTGAAATCCTTAATCACTGCTGAAATGACAACACAAGGATTCAGCGCTGGCCTATTTTAATCAGTGAATATGGTTGTGACATACAGCACACCAGTGGTAAATCTAATCCCAGAGCAGATTACCTTAGTAGGGTACAATTAAGTCTAGACAATAAAATGGAGAATCAAATCAATATAATTGACTCTGATGAGCCAAATTACAAGAAAGTACCCATTGGACATGTAGATTCCATTGTAGACCAAAACGAAACAACAGACATGCAGGAATTTGATGTAGAAAAAAAAAATGGGGATATAGCTACCATTCAAAAAGAAGATCCTCAGCTTGAAAAGATCATTAGCCTAATAAAAGCAGGGGACACCTCATCTCTGAATGAATAGTAGGCACTACAAGATGGCATATTATGCCATATGGCTGGACCTGTCAGATTAGACCCCTACCCCCACATGCAGGTGGTTATCCCTAAAGTATTAGTAAACCCTTAAATGGTCAGAACGGTTGTTCACAGCCGGTAATCACGTGATTTTATTCTGGGCTCACACTAGCTTAGCCTTACTTGTGCAAACCACTCATAAACCATCACCAAGCTTGACATAGACAGCTGTTGTGTTTCTCCCTAAAACACGTCGATCTATTTATGTATAGTGCCCCTTCTAGTGTCTCTGCTTATCATTCAGGGGATTCCCTGGTGATTCCCTTGAGGTGCGTGACGTCACAAACAGGGCAACATCCAGCAGCAGTGCAGGTGTCCGTCAATTATAAACAAGTGCCCAGGCTATAATCTTATTCAGGAGTGGGCAGGGTGGGATTATGTAAAAGATAGGGACAGTGAAGTCGATGTTGGGTGTGAGGATGTAAGTATTTTGTTTATAATGAGGCTGGAGCCCACAGAGGTCAAGCGTATCAGCGGACCATGCATGGTCCATGTGGTTCCACAGTGGGCTACAGTTTGATATTCAGCCGATCAGTCACTCAATCATTAAGTCAATGTCTGCACTTCCCAAGTATCCCCAAGTCTGTTTCCCTGTCAAACCTGTGTTTATCCATTAACTTCATGAACATGACCTTTTGCTTTGGCCCAGTAATGGAGCCATGCATTCAAACCTAAACTGTCTCTGCACTCAATTTGCATGCAGATTGGGGGGGGGGGGGAGCAGCAAAGGAGTATGGTTGCAAACAGATAAATAGTGTTGTTGTCTCAGAGATTGTGGTAGGCAGCCAATACCGAAGGCCTACTTTGTCTTTTGCATTGAAATAAATAGCTCTGTAATTGCATGTACAATGTATGCATGCATGACATTCACATTTGCAAACTAAATATCAGTATAATGCATCATATATATAATTGTGAATCCAATTACACTTTGTATCCATGGCAACATATTCAAATGGGGGAAAACACAAATTTTTCATAAAGATACAGCAGTATTGTTTTATTTCTGTCATTGCTGGCAGAGTATTTAACCTGAAACATAATCTATGAATACTTATGGTTACTATTATGCAAAGTAGCTGTCTCTCACTGGTTTTGCAGATCTATGTAAAATTATAGTTGTTTTTCGATTTTAGCCAAGTACAAGCAATATTTAAACCTTTGCTATGGAAACAAGTCATATGACCTATATTTGATTTTCGAAGTTTACTGAAAGTTTATATCTTCAGTTATCCAAATACCATGCATAATGGAGAGAAGGGTGCTTCATATAAAATTAGGAGATACTTTGTTCTCTAATTCAGCAGATTTTTAATGATTTTTTGCCATTTATGAGTGATTAAAGTTGCTGCCATGGCAGCCAGTCACGTGACTATTAGCAATTCATTGCACATTATGAAACTTGGCATTCCAACCATCACAATGATAAATAGTTTTGGTATGTTTCAAAGAATATTGTTCCCACTGCACTGTGTTCAATGAAAATTGTTACTTTTATTTTCAATGGTACAAAAAATAACTTGACCCTTTAAGGGTTAATGCCATCCTAACTAATTATCATGATACAAATGGACATTTTTGGTATAGACAAGACATACCAAACTGAACTGTCCAGGTATTATTGGCCTTTTATGTGCAAAGATGTGGTTCATCACATTGCCAAATGTACTGCATGTAATACTCAAAAATTGAAAAAGATAAGGGTGGAATTGCAAGACATGCCTCAGAGTGAATTTCCTTTTTCAAAATATAGGAATCGACACCCAGGGTCCATTTGCAGAAAGCCTTTCTGGGAACAGATATATTGTAACAATAGTTGACCATTTCATTGGATGGCCAGAAGCCTACCCTACCCCTGATACGTCAGCAGAGACAGTGGCCCGATTGCTCATGGAGGAATTTATTCCTCTTTTCTCATGCCCCATTACTATGGTCTCAGATAATGGCACTGAATATGTAAATGTCGTAGTTGAGGCCCTTAGCAGAAAATTTAATATTCAAATAATCACTACTTCTCCATACCATCCTTAGTCAAATGGGCACACTGAAAGATTCCATCGGGTTTTAAAATATGTTCTTGCTAAATCTCTAGAAAATCAAGATCAAAGGAACTGGGATTTGTATATTGCTCCTGCTCTCTTAGCTTACAGAACTAGTGTACAAGAATCTACCAGGTTCACTCCCTGTTTCATTGTGTATGGCCGAGATCCAAAACTGCCTTGTGACACCCTTTAATGACCAAAACTGTGATATATGGGTAGAGACTACATACCTACTATATTAGGTAGAATGCACGAAATATTTCAGTTAGTTAAATACCACATGCAAGAAGCCAGAGAGAAAAATAAGCAAATATACAATAGAAGAGTGGAGAAATCTGTCTACCAGTCAGGTGACCCAGTATATTTACATGGCAGAACTGTATTGCCAGGCACATCTTCTAAACTGACCAATGCATGGAAGCCCTATTATAGAATACTTGAACAGATAACCCCTGTCAACTACCTAATTAAGCATCAACCATCTGGACAAACTAAGGTGGTTCATGCTGAACATTTGTACCCAGCACACCCAGAATGTGCTTGGGATAAAGAGAGAATAACACCTAAACATATTGGTCATAAATACAGAGAATGGAGCTCCAAAGCTCATTGAGCGCCATCCAGACATCAACCCTTGCGACAGGCCAAGTTGTTGGTCCCTGAGACTAATACTCTTGCAATTCCCCAGGACGAAATTGAGGAATCTGTAGGGTAAAATAGACAAAATACAGCCCATGAACAAACGTAGCTCTCCAGTGTGGATGAACCTCAGAGAGCAGGTCCTTCACATCGATATAATTTGAGATATAGGCCTGGATGATGGCCTATTACTGGTACATCACAGTTACCAGAACATCAAGGATTGAAAAGAAAACATACATTCACAGGTGGCTCGAACAGTACCCATGAGACTGATCAAAAGAGGTCTCAAGTGACTGTTGATGGCCCTCACAGATCAAATGATGAGGCCATGGATATAGCATCTTTAGATATAACCAACATGCCAGACTGGGTATTGGTACTTGTTGGTATAGTTGTTGGTATGCTCCTAATGATAGTGTCAGTCATTATAATTTGATTGTTGTGATTAAGTTCAATAGAGAAAGCAGTTATGCTTAACTTATGCTCATATATTGAACCTTTAATGAGCTGATGAGTCCGCAGGCCCTAATTCTCCTTTCCCTTTCTTTCTTTCTTCATGCAGAACCACTATTCTCATACTGCTGCTTCTAATCTTTTCTGAAACTACGGCTGAATTTGGAACTTTCTTCACTCCTTTAAAAGAAGTCTATGCTACATACAGCACCTGGCTCTTAACTTTCACCATTGATCTTCTCCCCTATGAAACAGAAATGAATAAATTAAAGAAGGATATTATTGGTTTTGAAAACACAGTTGGGGCTATATTAAATCACCCACAAGGTAAAAATCTGAATCCAACCCAACGAACACAGTATGCTGAGCTTGCTAATCAGACAGTTGAATTTATTCAAGTGGAAATGACACAATTTCGCCAGGCAACTGATCGTTTTTTTTCTTTACTTTGTATCAATTAAAAGACCTAATAGGCGGGAATTACCATAGAAAAGAGCAATTATACCTATCATAGGTGACCTTCTTTCTACCTTGTTTGGTACATCCACTGATGCGAATATGCGAAAATTACATAGAAAAATTATTAAGTTGCAATCACGTCGTTCCCAACAAGTGACAGTAGTGCAGAAAGGGTTAACATTCCTCAATAAGACACATACCAACACTGTTGAAAATCGATATGCCATCATCAGGCCAGTCAATGTTACCAGTCAGTTACATAACTTTGTGCAAGACATGCAGACCAAGTTTCAGCTATTAGATCCTTTATTGATTTTCACAACCCTGCATAACAAATAACACCATTTATTTCATGTAGTTTTATCAACAATACAGCAAACATATTGGGATATATCTGAATTGCAAACTGCCATCAATATAGCTAACACTGGCCACTTGCCTTCTACTTATGCCACTTCAGATCAGTTATCTTTAGTGTTACAGTCTATTGCCAACCCCTTGCCAGCTGAACTAAGATTACCCAGTACAAGCCTTGCTTGGTTCTGTGCCCATTTAGCGACTGCTCTTATACCACAGGGGAATAGACTTCACTTGATAGCAGCCCTACCGTTAGTTCACCGGGAAGCTATGTTCACTCTTTATGAGTCACTTAGTGTTCTAATACCTAATCCTGCTGCCAATTTGGTAGCTCGTTATCAAATAGAAAGTAATTATATTGCCATCTCTAAAGATGTATCGATGTATGCATTACTTACTGACAGTACCGCATTAACCTGTATTTCTGCTTAAAATGGATACTGTGCTTTCCAGGAACCCATAGATTCACTTACAAATGCACCCAGCTGTATATCGTCTTTATTTTTGCAACGCCAGAGTATGGCTAACAAGCACTGTATCGGTGCACTAAAATCTCATTATAAATTCCCTATTGTACATTATTTTCGAGCTGGTACTTGGCTTATAGCTTCTCGTTCACCAATATTCCTTACCTTAAAACATTACAACAATGATAAACACTGCATATCTACCTACAAAATTACAAAACCAGTAGACATATTCCATTTGCATTCTGGTTGGGGGGCACATTCAGATCAATTCAGACTTTACCTTACTTTCATGGAAATTCTTTTAGCATGTCCCGCCCACTAATGTCTCAGCCATCCAAATTGAACTATTTATTAAATGATATTTAGAACTTTTCATGCATTCCATTGGACAAATTTCTTACAAGGCTCAACCTTAATGATCTAATACTATCAGATATTCCTTCCCTGCCAGTTGCTGAATTGGAAACAGCTTTAAATCAAGTGAAAGAGAAATTTGTTTTTAAAGATATACCCCACCAGTTTCTAAAAATTAATTTGGCTGTATCTGTCATTCTAACCTTCTCAGGTATAGTGACATCTGGAATATTATTCTATTTTTATTATTACCGTACGGAGCGCCCTGGCTCTAGGTTGTTTAATGAAACTAAAGTACCAACAAATAATGGCGATTTAAAGAGGGTGAAGCTAGTGTTGCTTGTTTAGCTAAAGTCGGTGTTACTGACCAACTTACTACTGCAAAAATGAATCCAGATGCCAGCAACCAGGCAACCTGATTATTCCTGTGCATGGATGGATTGGAGTTGGCAAGACCACTCTCCTAAATGAATGGAAAGCTCAGTGGAATGCAAACCCGGAAACTTTGCTTCCTGCCATTGTGGTACACGAACACAACACTAAATCTGACGAATCCTTGGAAATCTTAGACTATTTTTATCACAATGATCTCCAACCTGTGTTGGGAGAATCATCAATTGGTCACATATTGGGAAAATAATATGCAAGCTCTACGTACCCACGTGCCTGGGCCCCAAAGCATTATCTATGATCGCTCCTACTTCGACTTTCATACATTCATGACCCTTTGTCTTACTGATGCCGAATATAAACTGCTACTTCCATTGTACCATCACTTGATGACACTCTACATGAATCAGTGTGTACAAAGAAAATGTCAGATTCAACCGGTGGTTGTCACAAAACTCCCTGACACCGCATGGCACCAATTTTTGTCCTGTAACCGGCGACATGAAGTGGAAGTCTTTACCAAGGACAAATATCTGCACTACATGAATGCTTATGAACAAGCAACTCAGTCTAAACACGCAATGCTAAGGATATTCTAAGGAACTGAACTAATACATCCCACCAAGTACCTGGACTCCCCCTACCTGACTACCCTAATTGAGGACTTCGACCGTACACTGGGCCTCCAAGACTGAACTTTCACAGCATTGGATTTAATCTTTTAACTTTCTTAGGGAAAAGTTAAAATTGATGACAGGGGCATTTGTAACAAAACGGACATGGACATAAAAAACGGACATGATGTATCAAGATTATTTTATTGAATTTTTCTTATTAAGTGCACAAACTTTTTTCTTGAATAATTTGATTGAATACGCACAAGTGGCAATAATGCCTATGAATCAATACTTCTCTTACTCCGTCAAAGCCATGAATCATCTGTCAATAATTTATCGCATATACCAAAAGTTTCATAAGGTCATAATAAGATTTCTAACGCTGATCAAATGGACCTTCGTGACATTTTAGATCCCTGTTTCATGATGACCCTACTGGATTGTTCAGCCTGTATATCGGCCGAGTTGACTATTGGGGCTATGGCCTTATTTTATGACATCTAATTTCCAGCACTCGCACAGAGAATATGCAACTATCGTCAAAAGTATAAGACTTTTATTATACCATTCCTTTTAACAAGCACTGAATAATTTAGATGTTGACTCAGCTATCTTCAGTTGTGTCAGACTTTTATTGCAGGATTTCTCTGAACAAATATTCAATAATTCAATTGTTTCTGGTTGTATAATTATCTGGCATTTCATATCTGCAAGAACCACTGGTAATCATGAAAGTTGTGTCGGGGCTTTGTGTATCTCTCATAATATATATAAAAATACCACTATACAACCAAACCACACGGTCTCGAGTTATTCTGGGTGAAAAATTTAAAAAATGAATAACTTGGTTACAATGTATATATATATATATATATATATATATATATATATATATATATATATATATATATATATATATATATATATATATATATATATATATATACATATATATATGTACATATATATATATATATGTATGTATATTTATATATATATTTATATATATATTTATACATATATACATATTGATATACTGTAAACTGCTTTAATTTCACTGTATTCTTATTTTCGCTTATTTCGCTGATGCCACAAAACCATGAAAAAAAAAACACAGTGAGATAGTATTTTAACATTGTTTGATTGGGAGTTATGTCCAAAATAGTGAAATTAAAACTACAGTGAAATGTCAAAAATACAAAAATCGTGAAAATTTATACACACAAAAATAAAGCAATTTACAGTATATATATATATATATTTACATATATAATGACAAAAGTTTCAGTGTTGGAGTGTTTTTGTAGACAAAAGGTAAACTGATTTCGTTTCAGAGTACTTTCCACATTGGTTTACCTTTCGAAATAGTTGGTACTACTTGCGTTATTTATCAGAGATGAGACTACATTGGTCACAAGCTGAATCAGATTGCCGGGGCATGGGTGGCCACCTTGCTTCAATTGCAGATATTCAAGAGCAAAGTCTTTTGACAATTCATGCGGGACCTATGCCTGTGTTCATAGGTATAACGAAAATTACTACATGCACGCATACAGAAGTTGGACTGCTTAATAATTCACAAAACCCCAAGTTTCATTCACAAAACCCCTGGTTTGCTCAGCAAAACCCAGGGTTCTGTTAGCAAACCATATGTTTTACTTATTTTGGGTATGAATTTGGATTTGATTTTGTGCAAAACCCTGGGTTAGAATACATAACTCTGGGTTTTGTGGATAAAATCATTGGTTTCATGAACAAAACCCGGGTTCACCAACAAATCCTGGGTTTTGAGCACGAAATACAAAGTTTATGAGCAAAACTCAGTTTTAATCACAAAACCCTCGGGTTTTTTAAAAATGTTTTATTAACAAAATCCGCGGTCCACGGTTTTGTGCACAAAGATCTCAGTTATGTCAGAAAAAAAAAGGGTTTTGTAACCCTTAAAAATAACACAGCCCTGGGTATTATCTGATTGCAAAACTCTGGGTTTTGTGACGTCA
Organism: Hermodice carunculata; assembly: GCA_964020975.1. NCBI lineage: Eukaryota > Metazoa > Annelida > Polychaeta > Eunicida > Amphinomidae > Hermodice > Hermodice carunculata. The sequence goes on from OZ026621.1 coordinate 14,211,274, forward strand.
CGGATCCCTGGGTTTTGAAGAAGTTCAATACCTTAGATTTTGTAACCAACCAATCTGCTGGTATTTGGTAGGCCTTACTAGCTGCGCATAGTCTACCCTTATTTAACACGATGAGAATATATGCTATCTATTAGTTTAGGAGTGCAGGGTATGCATTCAGTGTTCAAAATAATCCACATGGCGCTTTGCGATCAGATGACTTATTGTATGTTTGGAAAGAGCAAGACTCGAACCTGCAGCCTCTGGCATCAGGCCCAAAACTGAAATGGGAAAGGCAATTATCAGCTATGACAAAGTGTAACTGTAAAAAAATGTTTCAATGAAGGTGCCATATCAACAGGGTATGCAGTATATGTACTGGGTCAGCATTTTTTTTTCCAAAATCGGGGACTTAGATCGACCCTGATTAAGAAAATGCTGAAAATATATCTTATGTTCGGAATGAGCGAGACTCAAACCTGCAAGCTTTGGGACCAGGTGCCTAGCTGGAATGGGAAACGCACGTATCCGCTCGACCAAATCCCTATTCTTAAAAAGAATGGTTCAATGGAGGTAGTTATGTGCGTGTAGTGCCATATCAACACAGCTATACGTCTCAAACTCCAGCCCTGTTGCAGGGTCCTAGAATCTAAAAAAACATCTTAATCTATTGAATTTCTTTAAAAAAAACACACATATACAGTATACATCTTACATGTCTCCTCTTTTAGTAGCTAAAATATGAGCTCGTGCAGTGTATACAGTGATGAAATAAACGATGTTTAAATTGGGAATGGGGGTGATGTTTTTTTCGAGATCTGCCATCTTGGCTTAATATTTGGTTAAATAAATTTCAGCTTAAAGCCATGTTGTGATATGTTGGTGGATCTATATGACTAATTTTGCAATAAAATACAAAACCAAATCGCGAATTATTCAAAGCCGTCCGATTTTGGATGTCTCAAAACCCTGGGTTTTGTTAATTATTGAAGAAAACAATGCAGAACCCAGGGCTATAATGACAAAACTCAGGAATTTGAAACAAAAGCATGACTTTCGTGAAAAAGATTAAAAAGGAAAGCAAAACTCTGGGCTTTGTGCACAAATAAGTGTGTTTTGATAAAAAAAAACCTGGGTTTTTGCGACCAAAACCTAGGGCTTGGTGTGTACAAAACCATGGGTTTTGCAAATAAACCAAGGGTTTTGTGCATACATTTGAACACAATTGAAAAATTATAATATTTGTTTTGTTATCCTGGGCAGTTTCCAAACCCTTGGATTTGCAAGCTAAAAATAGGACATTGTTACAAAACTCACGATTTTATGTACAATACCCTAGGTTTTGTTTTAAAACTGTTTTTTGAGCAAAATGCATGGTTTTGGTAGCAAACCCTCGGTTTTGTGAATTATTGAACACTAAAACTTAGACACACACACATACACACACACACATACACACACACACACATACATATATATATATATATATATATATATATATATATATATATATATGTATATATATATATATATATATATATATATATATATATGACGTGATGGCAGATTTCTTTATGTAGTGATCCATTTTCCATTCCTAACGCATTAGCATGTGTGTCATCACATTTATTCCGCTGCATGGTGTTTCATTAACAAAACCTGTATGTTCAGCATGTCCGGAACTAAAAGCATTACGTAGCGTTTTATATATATATATATATATTTTATATATGACAATTTATTAGGCATATGCATAAGGCAGGACAGGATATTGCTATTCGTACATACATATATATATAAACTTATGTAAATTATTCATAATTAGCATATAATCGTATACTTAACTCACACTATATATGGGTGTGGCTCACAAGCAAGCACAGCATCCTTGCACAACATGAGTGTACAAGCACCTGGACAGAGTTGTCATCAATATGCTGAAATGCTGCCCACAAGGGACGGAGGTCAGTCAGCCAAATGTAACGAACGGTACTTTTTATTTTCGTAACAGATTATATTACAGAGTAATTGGATATGGAAAATGTGATACTTTTAATTAATCTAGCCCTCCCAGCAACTAATATTTTTCTGCTGACCTTTAGGATTGTCCGTTGTGGGAAAAAATTCCATGCTCCGATGGTCGGATGGCAAACCTTATATTTTTACCGACTGGGCCTACTCAGAAATGGAGACATTGAAGAAAAACTGGGAACCAAATGCAATACCTGGTAGTAACTGTGTGCTTATGGACACTTATGGCTGGCGCAAAGTGCCGTGTAAAAAACCACATTTGGCCACATATTTCTGTGAATTTGATAAAGATTTAGGAAATAGTGGTCTCTCACCAGCCGCCACATTGAATGAAGGATTATGGGATCACGGTAATTTTCGACTATTTACAGTTAGCACATCTAAAACTATGGCACAATGTGACTTGAGCTAGCCTAAAATCCCCTGTAAAATGCTACGATTTTCATTTTATATGCCAGGGTGCTTCCTGGGACAAAGTCTATTCATTTTATAGATTTTCAACTGACCAATAATCACTAAAACATATTTTTTAAACCACTTACTAAAGTATTTCTTTTGTGTAAAAATGACGATACATATAACAAAACAAATGCTATTTCCCTGAAAAAATAATATTGTCAAATTGCGTAACATTTATATTCTTACCTGTGACTGGAATAAAAACTAAATCTCTCTATATAATGCTTTCTGTCTTCGTTGCCTCAGATCAACATAGCCCAATGTGATTGTATATCCTTTGCTATACTTAGGTGTGGTAGATATACTTAGCACAAGCACTCGCCAAATAGTCTTCCCTTTCCCCCCTTCTTTTCTCCTATCTACACCTAATGTGATGTGCCAACTATCATTTATCTTGCAGTTCAACACTTCCATGAATGTATCGTCACTGCTTCTACAAGAGGTCTTCATATAGGCAATGTGCCTGTGGACCAATTGTGTTTTTGTTTGTTTGTTTGTTTTTTTTTTTTTTTTTTTTTTTTTGTTTTTTTGTTTTTGTTTTTGTTTTTTTTGTCGAAATAAAGTATGTTTCAACCCACATGACCCAGGCCTATTATATTAAAATGTGCCTACCCTGTCTCTTGCAATGTTTTCTGATGCAAGGTTGCTGATAAACCTTTATATTTGTACAGGATATAAATTCTTTGGGCTTCAAAACATTAGTATACATTGTATTGTCTCATTCTAAGTGATTTTAGAACTTTTATATATGAATGAAATATTACAAAAGAAAACTAAATGACGGTCAATGTAATGTATATATAAGCCAGGGCGATATTATTCCCAGTCTACTGTATCTGTGAGTGCAGTATACCGGTATGTTATATGTCAAGACAAACATGCTCCAAATGTTATTAAAATCATTCCACGAAATTCATCTCTCTGGCAGAATATACAACATTGTGGTTTTCAAAATTATTCTCTCTGCCAACATCAGGAAAAACGTCCATGTCGGCACATAAATGTGTCAATTTACAAATTTGTTCCCAAGGCATGCCGGAGAAGAAAAAAAGTAACTGTATAATACATTAGAATACACGTAAAAGACAGTTTTCGGTACGATTTTGGCCCAAAAAATACGAATAACAAAAATAAAAGCATGTTTGATGTTTCCGTGGTTCCCGAAATTATAGGAAAATTGTTGACCCAATCTTGCTCACTGACTCAAGGGTAAACTTTGATAACATCTTTTTTTACGTGACATTTTATAATTTGCATGTCGTTATCCTTCATTCTAAATATACGTCTCATATTTGTAAGAAATCGGGTTTTGCAAGGTTTACATAATATTACAATCTGGTCATATTAAAAAGGGGCATTTCTGCTACTTGTTTGTTTTGTTCCTTTTCTCCGATGATAAACTTAAGCTAGGCACATCGAGTACTCAAGCAGACAAAAGGCATTTCTTGCAATCAGTTGATAGGCCTGTGCTACTCACAACAAGTACTGGAGCAGATCAGCTGTATTTCATATATCATGCATTTGGATAGGTCCTAAAATTTGTTGACTGCGTGTATTCAGAATTATAATTACAGGTCCATAGTCACATGCAGCTTATAATGAAAGCCTGTTGAACGCTACATTTCAATATCGTGCTAATTGCAAGGAAATCTAGGTAAGATGTGAAATCTGTGAGAATGTGTAAACAAACAGAAGTAGTCGAAACATAAACGTGAACGGCACCTGATTCATTCCAAGCAGCTTGCTTGGTGCGACCAGGTTGTATACATCAATAATGTGACCATTCATTTATATGTCATTTATTAGACAGTGTCAATTATATGTCTTTTATTAGACCAATCTTAAAATATGGCGGTGTGGTTTGGTATGGCTGTGCACAAGCTGATCAGATACCTTTATAAGACGGCCCGTATTGTAACGGCTGCAAGGACAACTACCCCTTGTGAAAATTTGTAGGAAGAAACAAGGTGGGAGACATTGTCTACATCGAGAAAATGGTCTAAACGAATTATGCTGTACAAAATTGTTTATAAATTAACCCCCAGCTATTTATTTACTGCTCTTCCTTACGTCCCAACTCCCGAGAATAACCTTCGTCCTAACACTAGGGCAAGTTCTAATCAAGGCTCTCATGCTGATTTACCTTCCGTTTTGACCAGAACAGCCTTTTTCAGCAAATCCTTTTTTCCTTCTGCTGTCATTCTATGAAAATTCATGCCTCTAGAGACTCGAAATTTACCTTCGCTTTTGTTGTTTGAGAGAGAAATAGCTGCTCATACAGCATGTTCCGTTAAATACTGAGAATTAATTAACGTAGGTAAGATATAGTTATCTATTTTGCATTCACGTTTGCGTATGGGTCGCAACCAATTGAATGACCATATTTTTAGAATAGATGGATAAGAGTCTCCTGCTTGTTCATGTGGAGCAGCTTCTGAAAGAATTTGGCATTATTGTCTGACTTGTCTTTGATATGCTACTGCCCAAGATCTCCTCCCTACATCCATTAGATCCTTAGCACCTTTCATCATAAACACAATTTTGTTTGGAAGCGATCTTTGCAGTCTTGAAGACAATATTACCATTTTTTGGCAGTTCAAGAATTTATTGATCAAAGCAAACGGTCTCAAACTGGAGCAGTAACATGCTAGCTCTTACATGATTTTCATTAATGTCATAGGTATTTTGTCGGCTATGTGCCCGTCTTTCTGTACTTGTGCAAGTGGCGACTCTGTTTACCGTGTCTTATCCACGTCGTCGCTCGTCGAGTCCCACACTCTCGCAACTAGACTGGTGGCGACGCACTGGAGTTTGTCTTTTAACCTTCGTCCCGTCTCTGTCTTCTTTTCGCAAGAGGGATTCACGAAGGGCTATGCCCTTCTTCCCCAATTGTATTTCTTTTGAAAAAACTAGAATATGTTTAAATCAATGTGACCACATTGAGAATTATAAATGAATACACTACATTTAATTACATTCAACATCTTTATTTAGACTAGCTGTTTTCGTTGTTTGAAACGCTTTGAAAATAAGTTGTTCACACGGTTTGGCAGGATAACATAATTCTAAACTTTAATAAGCCCAACAGAATTCGAAAAGACAGCAAACAGGCTCCTGAGAACATATACACACACGCACGCACAGACAAGCACACACACACACACATTCACACACACACACATTCACACACACACACACACACGCACACACATACACACACATATATATATATATATTTACATAAATACATACACACATGCACGTATATATATATATATATATATATATATATATATATATATATATATATATATATATATATATATATATATATATATATATATATATATATATGGGCAACAGACACCGATATATATTATAGACCACAACTATTTGAAAGGTATGCAGAAACTCAACTGTACCAAAAACATCGTTTTAACACTTTGGATCAAACCCCCTTCCTTTCTTTAATTTCAGAATGGCCTATCCTTCAATAATGCAATCTTTATCTTTAATTGATACCGACTTGTTATGCATGAACTGTTTTCTCGTGGGTTTTTTTCATAATTTATTGAATTAATTTATGTCCATTCTTAATCACTTTTTTCATATTTTTACAGGCCCATAACATTGCCCGTATATTTAATAGAAGGATATATAAAATGTGCACATGCCCAGACCAACGTTTTTGAAGGTAATTGTGTGGTGTCTTCCTCTGAAGATATCGATTTGAAACCTCCCTTAAACTTACTGACTGCATTGTGCTTAAGCACGGTAACGTGAGCATGCATGCATTTATTTCGTGTATTGATTAGAAACTGTCTCAAAATAAAATTGCAACATTGACACACTCTCTTCTGAATGTTCTCCATATATTCAATACAAAAGCAGACTCAAATAAATACCAAACGGAAGTAACACCTAAGAAGTAGCCCATGCGCCGTTTCTGGCGAGATTCCCCTGTTCTAATCTATTAAACTGTTAGTGTCTCCAATTGTAGTTGCAAGAGCAAAATTAAATCCTGATTTTAGTTGATGATTTAAATAACTTGCGATAAACAAATTGAACATGTGGCCTCTTGGCCATATAGAGCAGATTGCTAGGTTTGAACCCCATGCTTTAAACAACGAAAGTGCATTCTCTGCACCAATTTGCTCGTGCTGACTGACACAAGAATCGATGCGGCAGTGTAAGCACCATGATGTCGAAGTGAAACCCGGTCGCAAAGCCATATTGGAGCTACTGTAACATTTTCAAAAGGGCCTTTTTCTAAAAAATGGGACGTTTTAAAGTTTAAAATAATTGTAAGCGCAGAACATACATATGATAGTTAAACGTCTATCAAAATCTCAAGATTTTCCATTTGTGTACAAGTGATGCATAAACCTTATGCAAATTGTCCGCCTAAGTTAGCAGTATATTTTTATGTCTGAATATGTGGCCAGACAAATTCCACGAAAAAAGAAAAAAAAAAATAAGCTGTTTGCAAGAGTTGTACATCTAGTTAATAATTGAATAAAAAGATATATTTTCTTCATTCATGAAGTTCTTCAATAAGGCAGATATATATTACTATAGCGTTTTGGAGATTGTACTTTGGTCAAAAATATTTTCATGAATGAAAAAAGCATTGATATTAAAATGTGCATATTTTTGTCCTTGATTTCCACCTAATCCTGATTAAATCTATGCTTTATTATTGTTATAAATATTACATCAGTATACTGTCATTGCCACATCCGAGACATCATAGAAGTAAATTATGTCAATAGTGATTCCAGCCAGACAAAATCTTTACTTTGCTTGGAATGTTTAAAAAAAGGTCTAGCCCAATTTGTGGCTGAAAATATTACCCATGTGAATGGATCTCTTTCTATATATAACGCATATTTTTCAACAGTATTAAAGTTACGATAGAGGTGTCAGTAGTAAGAGTACAGTATAGATTTGAGCAAACATTGACTCCAAAAGTACTCCACCCGCACAAACATTCTGTTTATCTTTATCTTGGAACGTTTTATTCAAATGTTTACATGTCTGTCTTTTTCCTTTCTCTCGTATTGGCTCTTTACCGTTCCATAGTACCTTCTGCATTTGCATAACCCTATCTGGCCGGGGTTCCAAGATATACAAGTACATAGAATGTTGCTTCATGAGCTATATTTTTAAATATGAAAACAAAAATATACAAGTCCTTCACATATGTCTCACGCCGTAGGGAATTTACAAACTTTGTCAACATTTATGTTTTCCTGAATTGAGTAGATTTTGCATATGTGAAATGCATAATGTGTCGTGTTCTTATCAAGTACTACTTGGCTGAATAGTCAAACTCACGACCAGATAAGTGGAGCATGTGTTTGGGGTTCCAATCCTGTTAGACATTCATTGGATTCCATACCACACACACACACACACACACACACACACACAATATATATGATGCTTCATTAAAATTGATAATAATGCAGTTATATACGTTTTTCTGATTTAGCCAAACTTATTGTCAATCTTGCATCGTTTTCTGTGTTCTCATAGATATTAACACGTCTCTCTCTCTCCTCTCTCTCTCTCTCTCTCTCTCTCTCTCTCTCTCTCTCTCTCTCTCTCTCTCTCACTCACTCTCTTTTTTGTCTTTCTCTCTCTCAAACAACCTGGTGCGGTTGTGCTATGGTGAAAATAAGAAAAATTGAGTGGAGATATTTGGATGGGTAAGAATGCATACTCAATTGAAATTATTCTAAAAGGAAAGACCGTTTGGATTATTTCGTGTCACAATAGGGCAACTTGGTATCTTTCGCTAATTGATGTATAATCTTAATATCTACTTTGACAGGGCGAGATGGCAGAACAAGCATAATGTACTTGGCAACTAACAATTGCTTGGATTTCATGTACAAGTGTGGGTCTGGGGAGTGCATCTGGGAATCCAACATATGCAATAATCATATAGATTGTTATGATGGATCCGATGAACAGAGATGCCAAAGTAAGGATGTGGATAGAGCCCTTTTTACAACTATATCTGATACATTCGAATGAAGAGGGGCAAAAACAACGTATTCATGGGTGTATATAAAAATCTCTTTCTTTAAAAGACACAGAAATAAAACAAGAAACACAAAAAAGAACAAAACAAAAAACAAAAACAAAAAACAAAAAACAAAAACAAAAACAAAAAACAAACCAAAACAACCCAACATTTTTTGTCGTTTGAAGTTGATTTGCTGTTCTTCAACTATTTAATTGAAGCAGAAATCGGATCTGTTATTGAAAGAAAAAAGTAAGTGTGCAACAAGCATAGCAAACAAAATGGACAGGCAAGCAATGCATATTCACGTTATCATCCACATTGAAACCCTTGGCTTGTGCTTTTTGTTTTATTTAACTAATTGACGATTTACAAGAAACATATTTTACAGGTTTAGCTGCCTTTCGCTGTGGGGATGGAAGTCATATTCACATATCTCTATATTGTGACTACAAGTCTAACTGTAGAAACAATGCTGACGAGAATGGCTGCAGTAAGTTTTATCCTGATTATACATTGCGTTTAATGTCCTGTAATTAACAAATACCAGAGTATAGTCACACTGACGGTTAGATGTGAGTTGCAAGTCATTGAATTCGTTCCTTGACTCTTACTCAATCACAAGCAGCAGCGATTATTTATGTATTTATTATCATTACCTTCTGGACATCCCTGTCTACAACATTTTTTCTACATTTAAGTGCCAGATTTTGTGATTGAATACAAAAAAAAAAAAAAAAAAAAAAAAAAAAAATGGACATATCATTACTGTTCCCTTTTGGGTGGAGAATCCTTGCTACTATTTGCTTCTATTTCTGCTTCTGGCCTTGCAAATTAAATCGCACTTGTAGCAGTGACTACGTTTTTATCGAATCATATCTATATATATATGTACATATTAATGTTGGGGCAGGGCCATTTTTACGCTCATATATATGTATATATATATATATATATATATATATATATATATATATATATCAATGTTGGGGCAGGGCCATTTTTTTTAAGAAAATCACATCTGTTGTCATTTTTTTTAAAAACACTCCAGATTCACTAAACACAACAGTTGCTGCATTGTTCCAAAACTACAAATATATACATGTCGGTAATTGACAAGGAAACACTCAGCCTGAAACAAAATAGCTTTGCTAACAATACACACATGTATAGGTACCCTACCTGAATCAGCAGGCAAGGCCTTGGAGCTGTCATTTCGAAGTTTAAAAATTGAAGAGATGTGGCTACTAAAATGTTGTTAGTCATTCATATCCTTTCAGCGGTCAGATTATGGAATGTACTTCCTCACAGCATTGAAATTCGGAATCAGAGTCTTTACTTAAATCCAATTTTCGAAAGCTATCTCCTCAAGATTGTTGTTTCTCAAAATTGTATAATTATGGAAAAAGATATGCTTGAATGCTTCATACTCGATTTTGTCTTTGCAGCAGCCAGCCGGAGTTTCATTTATTCAAGTTCGGATTCAGATTGTCCCCTAACTGTTAATGTGGTACATCTAATGCAAATGTGTTGCACTCTTTCTTTGAGTGTTCATCATATGTGGTCGCCCAATCTAACTTGTACATGCTTATCTAAAGATATGCTCCTAACTCTCTACAAACTGCCTTGTGCGGCTCATAGAGTACTGATCAGGGAAATATCGACATTTTCTCAGCTCTTCAAGTTTACATCATTTTAGCTACTCGAATTTCATGACTGCCATTGGTTAAATTTCATAATGTCGTAGATGAAAATACATCACATATTTATGGTGGTTAAACTGTGTAACGTTAGCATACATATATTTGCCTTACAATGACGCCTTTCTCTCTGTCCTGGTTCAGTGTCTAAGTGGTTTTAAGCTCTGTTTAAATGCATTATCGGTCAGGCACAATAAAGGCCTCGCTAGAGTGCATTTTGTAATATCCTGTAATTATTGTGGTCTTTTTCCTGCCTAGAGGGATTATCATAGGGGTCAGCCTTTTTGTCCCAATTGGAGCATATTCAATTCTATAACTTTGCTATATTGTTATTCAAAATGTTGAAACCGAAGCTCCAGTTATAGGTATGCAAAGGGATATGGGCTCGATCCTGTCGAATAATAGAAGGTATTTGAATCTATTTTCTAACCGGAACCATCTTATTTCTCCAGACAACAACAGGTTAACAATTTACACATTTCACCTGGATTTAGAAAAAGAAAATAATAACCGCAGCATGGATATGAAATTGTTGTATGAGAAGTTAGATTTGCTTGATGGTGTATGAATAGATGTTGGGTCAGTCCAATTATATTTTATAATGCGAAAAAAGTGGGAAGTGAGCAAAAATGAAGACGATATAACAAATTAAAAACGGTCTTTGAGACTGAAGAGTGCACGGGAATTTATTTAACAAGGTAACAAAGGTCATTAGTAGCACCATTTGGTCTAGCTATTCTGTGCCTCGGCGCTGAGACGGGTAGACATCAAGCTGTTCCCCTTAACGATCGTATATATAACATGTGTACAAGTTCAGTTATTGAGGGTGAGTTACATTTTCTTAGTGTCCACCATATCTACAATAACTAGTGACAAAACAGGTAACAAGTTCAAAAACCAAAATGCTCTTTATTTCTGCATAATGTGGATGAGGAAAAAAATGTTTATTTGTCTGAGGAAGATAAAGTGGTAGCCAAAGATTCAAATGGAGCATAGTGCAGCAAGAGAGAACAGTTGCTTGGAAGTTTTACATGCGTTTTCTGAAGATTTTGATTCATTTTTATATACAACTAGGCAATTTATATGAGAGGGACATATAAGCCAAGGAGGCTGGGTGTATCTTTGATTGCTGGATTTCTGGTCCACTTTGATTTTTCAGCACTTGTCAATCTAATAAACAAATATTATACCATGCCACACAGACACACATACACACATTTGCACATTACAAACAACGGGAACTAGGAGGGTGTTTTTCGTCATAGAGATGCATTTATGTGTATTGGTGTGGGAGTTTCTTTAAATATTGCTTCCCTTTTCGATTCACTTGTCGCCATAAACAACATTGGGGGTGGCTCAACATGGTTATGTCTGACCGATTATATTAGATTCGTTTCCTTTTGTTTTTGTTTTTTTTGTTGCCATCGAAGTCTACAAGGCGTGCAATGTCTCGGAGTATCGGTGTCGCAATGCAAGATGTATTCCTGCAGTTAAAAGGTGTGACTATGTAAAGGACTGTGAGGACGATTCTGATGAGGATCTATGTGGTAAGTCGAAGATATGCCTGGTGGCCACAGACCACAGTTATAAATCCTTCTATTTTTCATATTAGCATTTTTCAGTCTAAAAAAATCAGCATTTTGGTATTTAAAATTCCGTGAACGGCATTTAACAGATAAAATGTCAGAAAAAAATATGGACCAATTTTTGTCATACAATTCCCAGCTCGTTAATTTGTGATAACTGAGATACGAAACAACCCCATTTATACCTCACTGCTGAGGTGTAAATGGGGGATGGGGGGGAGTATCAGTTACATCAAGTCAGCATCTAATACCAGTCATTATGGCAGTATTTTCCGGATATGATCTGAATTATGGCCGACAACGGAACAGTTTCAGTATTTAAAACTTATTGGCCCATTAAAGTGCACAGTTTAAGACCAGTAGGTCACAGATTAGAGTAGCAGTATTCAGCAAATGTTTTTTGGTACCAAAATTATGGAATTTTAGCGCGCCCATTGTTTGAACATTAGGAGGGCAGTTGGGTGATCCAGCTTCCACAAACCAATGGTGCTATGCCTTTTTTTCTGCAGTAGACTGCATAAGTTGTGGTTAATTGACATGGTTTTTGATGTATGTGCACATATAAGAAAGAAAATGACAAAAGTTTGTACAGTTACTCCAATATCATAAATACACATTTGTATTCACAAGTGCTCTGATTTTAAATTTGATAAGCATCCAATTATCAATCCAATTATCAGGCACAAGTGTTTTCAGGCAGGTGTTTAATGGAAGCTAACTTTTTTGACTTGTTTAATTTTTTGAAACTCTTATAATTATATGTGGTTGTATGTCGAAGTTCAAATGTTTTGCCACCTATGTATACTATCTTGGTCAAAGATATAAAATCTGCAGTTCATAAGTGCTGTCATCCACATTCATGGATATAAATTGATTCATTTATGTGAAAATGGTATGCTGATGAACTCAACAGCTCAACATAATCAACATGCCTGATTTTGCCAGGGTCACATCATTGTCCTTCCCCACCATAAAGTTCCCACCTGGCCCGGAAGACAGTGCACCTATATGACCACCAATGAAGCAACTCTGCAATGCAGCAAACCTGACATAGCTAACTGTATCTAAACAAAAGCTACAGCATGCTGAAAACGGAGTATTTTCACAATTACGGACTATCTCCGTTGGGATGCGTAACCAGCCAATCACAACTGTGGTCTGTAACCTAGTGTGTGAGACTTTCCACATGGGATATAAACTGGACCAATGCTCCCACAATGTACATAAAAATAATATTTGCTTCAATATATTCGTATATATTTTCTGTTAATGAAACATAATCTGACTTAAATGTATAAATGTAAGCCCGAAGTACAGTGTACAATTGGCTAATAGACTCCATCGCACTTCTAGATAACTTTCATATGAACAGCGGTTGCGTTCAAAGAGCATGATTGTAGATATTACGAAAAGAAAGAATTGCTTTGCCTCTCCTGAAGACCCAAACAACATGTCAATAGCGGAAGACCACTGTGCATTTCCACCATTTCCGGGAACAGGCTTGTACACATCCAGCAGTGCGCTTTGCCAACTCAATGTTTGACAAATTTTAACTGCCCCATCTTTCACAATTGGAATTACCTGGAACTTGGGCCTTTTTAATGAGAGCCTAGATTTGGTGTCCTTAAATGTCTCCATTTTGTTTGGGGGGGGGGGATTAATTTTGATCACAATCAACATAGTCTTATCAATGTTCCTGGTTATATTGTTTACTAATCATCAGCCATTTTATAGCTGAATATGACAACTTAAATGGAATTCTTCTACTGACTTTCCTCAAGCTTGAATTGCTGAGTCACCTGCATACAAATTAATTTGCTGTATAGGTGGAGATGTAGATTGCTCATGAATATATATATATATATATATATATATATATATATATATATATAATGGTGGCCTTAGGATGAAATTTCTAGTTTATCAGGAGATGCTGAGTTGAAACGGACTACCTGTTTTCTAGGTAATGCTCATAATTTTCAAACTCTCATAATTGTTAATGAGACCAGGTTTGTAAGATATACCATATGGCAAAGGTAATTGATCAATTGGTGGAATGTGAACCTTTGATACCAAAAGGTCTCCCAGTGCAGAAGGCATAACATAGCATTAAGATTACGGAAAAAATGCCCTGTCACACGTTTCTACTTTTTACCAAAGTGAACATAAAATGAGGCACAGTCGAATGATTGTTGAAAGTCTTGTGAGATTTTCAAGCAAGCTGTTGTCACTTTGCTAATATTTCACGTATCTGTCCTTGAAGGATGGATAAGAAAAGACACCAAAGCAGCTGTGCGAAAAAGTTGCGTGCACCTGATGGTTTTGGTCAGTGTTTAACTTACTTCTTTGTACTGGTACCAGACCAAGCTCTTTAAATCTTGCAGGGACTGTGAGCAAAACATTCCAAACAGTTTTCGATGAGCTTTTTTATGGTTTCTACCGTGATTATTACTAATACTCTTTGGGTAATAAAATCTTTTTCCTTACAGATATATTGGTTGCAGGTGCATTCAGCTTTCAGTGTCAATGTTCCAAATGAAACGGTCAAGCATAAATGGTGGGCGTGTGCAGCAAACCTGATGCTGGGACGAAAAGATACCATCCAAATTGCTTTGACACGGGCCCTTCCAAATTTGCCTCTATATGGAAAATATGGGTGGCATATGGTATATTATGTAACGTCAACAGAATAGCTTAGGGTATGCCTGAGCAATTACACACACACACACACATACACACACACACACACTAACACACACACAAGAAATGCTCTGAGAACAGGACAACAGCTAGAGAGGCGTAAAAAGTGTGTCTGGTATTGGGTGCCTATGGGGTTTATAAGCTACGGAGCCATTTCACTACTGAAATTAATGTGAATCCACAATGCCATGGCATACGAGTGACTCAAAACTATCGATTTGACAGGGGCAGAATCACTGAAATGTTGGCGGATGGGCTTTCCCAGCGGGAGGTTGCCAGGAGAATGGGGTGGTCCAGGCCATTGGTAAAAAGGTGGTGGGACCATATCTAAGAAAGCCGAAAATGCAAGAGGAAGAGGACAGTTGGGTCTGGCAGACCAAGGCTGTGAGATGTGACAGATGACTGTTACTTGATCCACTATTGTGAAGAGACACAGGTCTCTTTCCACTGAAAGGTATTGTCAGCAGTGGCGCCAGGCCTTCACCACCATTGCATCACACACTACCATTAACAAGAGGCTAGTAGCGCCCAAACTGACAGCAACCCTCCATGCTATTCGCATCTCTTTCAGTCCTGCATACAAGACACGATGGGTACAGAGTTGTGACGAGCATGCAGCCTGGGCCAGACATCTATGAAACAACGTGATGTGGTCAGATGAGTCCTGACTCTGCTTGGGTTTCTATGGCTGAACAATAAGGGTTCCACAAATGACTTCTGAGAAGTCCATAGAAGGATGTATCCTTGAATATTACTGATAGGGAGGTGCCAGTGTCATCATGGGGGAAGGGGGGATACAGCAACAGGGAGAAATGCTCTCATGAGGGTGAATGGGGCACTAACACTCCAGCGCTATGTGGATGAGATCCTGCCCACAGACAACAAATGGATGCAACAATGTCCAGGGCTACTGCCTCGATAGAATGACACACGACCACACACTGCTGTAGTCAGCAAGCAGTATATACAACAACACAATATCCAATTGTTGTAATGGCTGGCCTCTTTTCCTGACCTGTCGCCCATCGAGCATGCTATGGGATGTGCTGAGCCAGGAAATCACTGATGAGTATGGAGAACCTGCAGCCATGATATACCATTGATAGCCAATATTCCATTTCCTTAAGATTTTAAATACCATATCCATTAAAGGTGAACGTGTCCACGCATCTCAACCATGAAAAAAGTTAAAAATTAAAAAAGATATATATCTTATCTATCAATAATGGAGATGTCCCAACACCTCTTTACCAATTGGGTGGTTATGTCCATCAACGTATTCTAAACTGTGACTGTTTAAACATCCAATTGCTTTGAATAATGTAAGTGTACGCTATATTTTCCCTGTCATGATTAACATCAGAATTATAGATTGTACGTTAGTACATCACATGTATCTTCGAATATAACCTCAAGAATACACATAATTTAATTTTAGAAAAATATGCATACTAAGCATAATAGACTTATGCAACACATTAAACGTATGAAATGAAAAAAAAAACAAAAAAAAAAAACCCACGAATATATAATAGAACATATGTGCAATTGACCATGTACAATGCTGATTAAAATAAAATACTGTTTCAAATGTAGAATAAGTATTTACTATATCAATTACAGGATAATTCCAGTCCCAAGATTTTTATTCTGGACGAAAGAAATAACAAAAGAAAAAAAAGGAAAAAAAAAAAAAAAAAGAAAAAAAGCCACATTTTTGATACCCAAGGCATGCTCTGTGTATGCTGCAATGAGGCTGTTGAAAGCATTCGTACACACCACTGGTCGGTATACTCTTAAAAAAAATATTAAACAAGGCATTATAAATTCAGGTATTTGATATATGTGAACCTGTTAATCAAGCCATATGGCCATAAATGGTATAGAGAGAATACTTGATTCTTTAGCCTTGAGTACTTTACTTGCAGTATAAAAAAGAAATTTTATTAAAAGACATATTGTATACACGGATTATATGTATCGCCCCATGGGCTTGTTTTCCGACACACGGATTCATATAATGAAATCGTTTGCTGTTTGACAGATAAACAACAATAATTGATAAATGTAAAAAAAAATAAACAAATAATCATATTTTTTTCACTTTGTAATCTTAAAGATACAAAAATATGAAATACACCCCCACTTTTCTTGACATAAAAATATTAAGGACAAAAACCAAACATTAAATAAATCTTTTGAAAGAGAGCCGCAATTGCACACACGCACACATCACACACACACACACACACACACACACACACACACACGTATATATATATATATATATATATATATATATATATATATATATATGTATATATATACATATATATATATATACATATATATATATATATATATATATATATATATATATATATATATATGTATATATATATATATATATATATATATATATATATATATACGTTTATATATATATTTCTGTACTGTTTGAGATGAATTATCGACAATAAGCCTATAAAAAGCCGATAAATGCTACCTTGAAGTCTATAAAGCACTACGAAATATGAATATTCCAGCTCTTAATAGAAATAACTGATAATTTTCCATTATCGTACTCCTACATCAAATAATTGAACAATAATTCCATTCCAATGTATATACATATTCCATTATGCTTAATATAAATATCAATAAAAAGAAATAATCCAGTAATTGAACCGTAAAGTCATCCTCATGTGGGCAGCATATGATGAATGATCCAGTAGTTCCATAACTTATAAAGACTTTATGAAGGAACATATATATACTTTCTTCTAATTTGCATGCGACAACCATCCAGTCAATTCAGAATTATTACAGTGTAGCAACTGTAATATAGTGAATGCTGAGATATATAACTGCACCTTAATGCATTATCAGCATGTAAACTACCGACACTACCTATTACAACATATGCTTCTAGTTTCATAAGATGGTGAATTGGTCGACGAAGTTCGGCTAGTTAGTTCCCAACTGAGACAAACCATATTTTGCATTCTCTGCATAAGGACTCCTCCTTAACTGTGGCATCCGGCCACAAACGATGGGGCATTCCCTTCACAAATATCAGCACCAATGCTGTACCTTTGTTGCCATTTACAGGTACTCGCTATTTCAACCGGACATTCGAAACAAGCAAGTGAAGCTTGAGTCATTTGGACCGTAGCATACCAGCTAGATGACGTGAGAACCTAAATCTACTTTGATAGGAATCTGTGACTCAAGAGCCACATGGGGAAACTTATGAAGCGTAAGCAGAGTTTGGGCTTAATGGAGGGACATTGTTGGGACCGTTGGGGGTTCTTGTCAATGGACGCCTATTCACTACAGCCTCTGCTTTACACAATGTAGTTTGTTAAACTTCATCTGTGAGTCATGAATCATATGAAATCACTGCTTTAAGTACTATCGAGTAATGGGGTGTTCACCTGTTCTACTGCCTTCACTCAAGATATCGTTTGTATCTAAATCGGGTTCAATAACAAAATACTGCTTAACCTAAGGAATGTTGATCTGAATGAAGGCTAGCAATTTCTTCTCAAAGAAATTTCTTTTGGAAGTTCCTGATGATAATACTGTCAGCAGCACTTATTTCACTTACAGTTATGAACCTTGTTGAAATTTGTGCTTAGAATTAAAGAAAATATGTAAAGTAATAATTGCCAATAATCTCAACACAAGACTCTGAGACAGAATTTGTTTCTGCCTCAGTCTCAAATGATATGGCCTCAGGATCACTATCTGAAATAGTATTGGATTTACTGCCTCTGTCCCAGAATCAAGCAAATGTATTCACGCATTCTGAACCATCGCACCGACGCTCAAAAGCTTCCTGACTATCCACAGAAAATGGACACATGGGAAAATCTGCATTATCAGACAACGAATCGACGTGAAACCATCATAATGGATTAGCATTACATTCAATATAACAAATCTGGTTCTCACCAAATGTATGAAAAGCCGAGTTTCATTGTGTATATGTCGTGGTACAGTTTTGGAGTTTGTCCGAAAAATGCAGTAACATTGTCAACACTGAGTTCATATTGAAACACTGAACACATATTGACTCTACATTTGGCGGCTCGTAACCCTAAGCGTGGAACAGAAAGACTATTTTAATGGGAGCAATGTGCAATTTACTCATCATAAGGCGAAAGAATATCTTTCCTAGGGAACTGATGGATCTAAAATAAAACAATGACCCGTAAGCGACCAGATTGAACTGCAATTCACATGAAATTCATGAAAGCTTGCATCAGATCTGCTGACATAACACAACAAGGAAAAGTCATATTTGAAAACTTTTCCACAAGGAATCGTATCATGAGTCTATATCTCGGATGGATGTTTTCTGAGACAGAGGTATCCTAGTCTCACTGCAAACGGGTAGTCAGTTTCAGTATCAATTTATTTATAACTCCTAGATGAAAGAATCTATATAAGGTTTGCCTTGTCTGCCTTTAAACATATGCAGACGATAATGAAACCAGATACCACCAAATACGTTGACGTTGCCATATTGGTGTAATATGATCTAAACCAGAACAAAAGCTTGTTTACTAAAGCTTGACCCTTTAAAGCAATCTGTAATATGAACTAAACCAGAACAAACAAAAGTTTGTTTACTAAAGCTTGACCCTGTAGAGCAATCATTAAAAGAGTGACCCTTGCTGAGCTGAGCAATGGAATACGCTGAGTAAGCTTCTTCAGATCCACTATGCCATAGTGGGGTAAATCAACAAAATTCTATCAAAATCGTATTCAGGTATAATTTCAGGAATTTTGAAACAATCAGTTTCGTAATTTCTTGATTGTACCGGGAAAAAAGGACAGTGTTAAACAGAAGTTTGAAAAGATTGTTTGAACGTTTAATTGCAGCTGAAAAACTGTTGGGATGGACAATATATAATGACTATATACAAAGTTTGTATGCACTGTGCTACAATTCAGTGACACTTGTCATCAACCAACAGAGACGTTTCATTGAATTGTCAATTTTCAATTTCACACAATATGTGAATACCAGAAATAGGTAAAGTTGTCCCTGAATTTTTAAGTGGAATGTAGTACACAACAGGACTATTTACTGTATGTGTAACTCAAACTCTTTCTTTGCGCAACAACTATTCACATAAGAATACATGACTCAATACTGTTCTTTTTAACAAATTTGTCCAAAATAAGGGAATCAGACGACTGTGCAGACTGGAAGTAGTCGCAAAATTACATAAAACCACAAGAGTATCTTCTGTACGATGAGCCACCCATTGTGAACAACGAGCTAGCATACACTGGATGCCTGCAGGCCGAACTGGCTTACCACATCGTAGTTGCAACGGTACGGAGCATAACTAATCTAAATTTTGCTCATAGATATGTGCTGGATCTCAAGATCACGCAAGTGAGGGAAGTCATCAGGGTGGAATGATGCTGTACCCGCGGGAATGCCATCAACTACTGTAACCCTGACATATCTATGCCTTTTTGCCCTGCCACTTTTTGCATGCACATTGTAAACATTTTGCATTGGGGCATATATCAACTTTAATTGGTAAAGAAGAAATAATTTTACTTTCATATCTGGCGGTTTTTGAATGAGTTCAACATGAATCATGTACAGCATTTACGTTATATGCACAAACATAGTGATACACCATTTACTCACACGCACACACACACACACACACACACACACAAAAGCAAACAATCGCTCTGCCCCAGAATCAATCACACGCATTCAAGCATTCTGAACCACCACAGCCATGCTCAAAAGCACCCTGGCCATCTGCAGAAAAGGGACACGTGGGAAAATCTCCATGGTTAGCCATCCAATCGAATTAAAACCATCATGACGGATTAGCATTACATTGAATATAACAAATCTAGTTCTCGCCAAATGTATGAAAAGCCGAGTTTTATTCTGTATAGAGTTAGACGGCCATGAACTGACATTTTGTGAAACTCATTACATTTTATAATGAACATAGTTTACAAGGATGATATTGATGTGTCCTTTCAAAGTTAGGAACTCTGGACAGTCTATCTACGGTAGAAGCATTTACTGTGCTGACTCAAGTATATGAGATAAAACCTATCCCTGCACTATTGCCAGTGGAGTAAAAACTGCCAACAGAACTATCTCTGTCCTGCAAATCCCATGTAGGACATACCTGTGCGTCACGTGACATAATTTGCGTACTTCTGCGATTCCTAAGCTTGAACGCATTTCACTTATGAGTGGATCTAGTAGCTTATGTGATGTTAATTCAACGAAGGAAGCAAGACCTTTTCAATTTCAAATTTGAAGTATTTCCATCTCACACTTCATTATAAGTTTGTGCCAAGGGTTTTGAACACAACTTGTGAACCTTGAAGCAAGCTCAAATATGGCAACCTGACTGTTTAACTCAGGTAAGGAATCAGTGCTTTCCAGTATATGGAGAACATAACAAAGCTTGTGTTGCAGCCTTCTGTATTTTTTGCACGTTTTGACTGGCTTTGAGCTGCATAATGATCTAATTATATCTTGAGCTCCGCGATGTGGTGACCCATATAATTTCTTCAGCATTTTTAAGGCTGATGTGTATGTACCCAGGAATATCGCCAACAATCAAGCATGACCTCAAACTGCCACACAGCTCGCAACTAAGACACGGAAACAGGTGATAGTAATAACATGTCACATGACCATTATGCCACATAATCAACCAAGAAGAAGACTGAGTTGATTAAGATGGCACAATGGTCATTTTGACATGTTTTAAATGACTTGTAGCAACAGTGGCACTAAATGCCCAATATATTCCTTGGTGCATGCTATTTTCCCCTACCTTTCATGCATGGTGCATTTTGTCACTTACGTAAGTTGTCACATGCACATCCACATGCTGTGTGCACTTCAGCTAAAGACAATCTTGCTAAAAGCCACTTTGCAGGGTGGTCCCCCCCCCCCCCCCATTTCTCCTTGCAAAGCTTGGCCGCAGGTGTTAGGCTTGACCTGGACAAACAACACCCAGTAACTCAATCTAATTGCTATTTTGTATTCAATGAGACAGCACTTTAGTCAATAAATTAAGCGTTCTAATTAGCTTCATCCGGTAACGTTTCTTTTCAAATTTAAACAAAATTGTAGTAATCATGTTAATTTTCAGAAAATGCTTTATTGAATTGACACATTTATCATAAAAAATGGCTGACAGAAAGTGAACGTTTACATGTATTTCGTATCATGAAACAAAGAAAACTGGGCACAGGCAGCTGCTGTAGTAATTGAGATATTACGAGAAAGTGACAAACAAGCTGGCTGAGAGTTTGCGCACAGTGATCAGCACTTGGCTTCAAAAAGTGTTGGACTTACATAGGGAAAGAGAAATGCAGTTTAAAAATCTATTATCTTGGTAGCTGATGTATACAAATCATGAGTTTGACTGCTTGCTCATGTATTTTCCACTGACTGATAGGGAAGAAGGAAGACCAGGTGGTGGCAGCCAAAATTACAGAATTAAGTGAATTGGACTGCATTCCCACCCAATAGTTAAAATATCCGAGGAGTATGTGTCATAGTGATGAGAATACACGCTGCAAGGAAACTATTACATGCCAGAGCAATACATTTTTGGAATTTAATTCACATTTTCAGGGCACATGCTTGGCATGGGCACTGATTAAGTGTTGTAAATTGAGTAATGTACATCAACTTACATTATGAAAATAGAGATATCATGCTGGGTATGACGTTCGGCTTGGGAAGTTCTAGAAATACACATCTATACTATTCCAAGTCATGTGATCAGCTGCACAGATCGTATTGAAACCGTACCTTAGTTCCGCTGAAACCGTACCTTAGTTCCGCTGTTCAGGGCAAGGTGGCAACAACAACTGTTTCTACAACACACTGCCTGTAGGTCATGGTGCACTGCACAACACTAGCAATGCTATTGTGTGAAAAGTGTTCATCGTGTGTTTACTACATTTGTTATTTAATAGTGAGGGAAGAACATAATCCACACTTTTCACAGAGAGAATAGATTATTTGATATAATCAACACTTTAACAATTTCCAGGTCCCATCTGATCTGTTCCTACCACCCGGAAGGATCATCAGTATACCTTTAACCCAAGTTTAAAAGTTTTGATAAAAAGTTGTGATATTTCATGGGATGTCCACAGAACCCTTACATATCTAACTTCGGCAATTATAACAAGCCAGCAACAGTTTTTTTTTTTTGAAGCCAACAAGTAGGATGATTGAACATGTGGGACAGGTTGTTATGTATCCTTTGCACCAATCAAAACTTCAATATTATTGGGCTCGACACGATGATAATACACTTCATATTGTGTATCTGTATCTTCTTTTCATCTTGTGAACATTTCATGTTTCATGAAAAAATGAAATCAAAAGGTGCCTATAAATAGACTATCAAGTCTGCCAATATGTCGCCTTTAGCAATCATAGTGGATATTTCATTATCCAATTTCTTAAGTCATGTTTCACAAACCTTGCAAAATTGGTTAGGAATTTGTCCAGTTCAAGCAATATAATTCAATATGAAGCAACCAGGTAATTTTCAAACGTTTTATCAGCGCAAAGAAACAATGAGTCTCCCGAATTTCCTGTTGATGACTGCTATAGTAAACCCTGAGTTACAGAAGGGTATTTCATGAGTAATAAGCAAAGAGTAGGCGAAATGACAATGTATTTCATGCATAACAGATTCTGAGTGGTTTACCTTACTCTCGAAAGAAATTTACTTGCAGTGCGGTTTGTATTTATTTCTGTAACCACCCATTTTCGCTTTTTGCGGCCTACTTACAAACCTTGGGGCATTTTAAAACTACCTGTAAATCACATTTGTGCACACACACTTATCATTTTTGGATGATATGGATTGCGCCAAGTTTTGTTGCAGCCACAGATATGCCACAAAATGCGTCTGAAAAGAAACACAAAGTGCATATGGTTACCACATATGCGTCCAAAGTAAGGCACATTGAAGAAAAAAGTGTATGCATTGGATATATGTTCCAATTGCAATCCATTGTTGTTATATTCGCAAAATCATTATGAATATGCACGTCACTTTAAACAATTTACGTATTTTCATCACTCAGATCAGAGATGCATGTATTTTGCTCTGAGACCAGTCATTGCTATAAAATAGAACACAGTCTGTAAATACAAAAAATCTACAAAAGCCGAATATATTTAATTAAATGAAGGTACAACGTTTCTTTATTTTATGCACACACCTACTGGGAAAGTTGCCCAACGTTAATCTCTATCTATGTGACTATGGGCCGGGCCTTTGGCATAGAAAGGGATCGTGGGTATACAGATTTACAATTTATTAATCAAACAAAAAAGTTGACAAACCCAACAAAATGAACCACACTATAGACATTCACCTGACACAAAACTATTGTATCTCTTACCATACATAAATCCAAAAAGACGTTCGATCACATGGAAAACCGATGGCTATATTTGATGACATATGCTATGCCAAAATCACAAAGTGTATACCCGTTTCAAAACTAATCAAAGCTACTTTGGCTTAGTGTCATCATCGTGGGCTGGCTTGAGTTGTTGATGAATCGGAATTGAAAGTTGATATGCTAATACAAAGCAATAACTTAGGCAATTATACTGCATTGCCAGTTCAGCACAATAACTTAACTTTGAATATGAATGATTCAACAGGAAACTCCAACATTACGCATGCATGGGATGGAACTCAGAAGCAAAGGATTGCTTGCATATCAAGATTTCTCTTGTTCCTGCTTGTGAGAACCTTCATAATGCTGGAAAAGAATTGAATACGGACTAAATTGTTCCTGACCATGAGTCCTCACTATCAAGTCATCTGGCACTTGTGTTCGATGGAAAATCCCGACTCAGTTATATAATCCATAGTTAATGTGAACTAAGTTTACTTTCCTTTTCCAACAAAATTATCTGTGGCAATTTGATAAGAAAAACTCCAACCTTAAGGCCACCTATTCAGCAGACGAAGCAAACTGTTACACTGAATAATATATATGCAGATATTATTTATCCAAAAAACATTTACTTTTCACAGCATCCAGGTAGCACTAAAGAAAGAAAGCCAGAAGGAATTGACCTGCAAATCTAAAAGTACAGGGTAACTCTGGAGAAAACTTTCTGCTTACACAGAAATTTACCTGCACTAGAAATAGTTCAGAACAATTATTTTCCAACTGGTCCATTAAATGCATATATGTATATTCCACCAGTAAGCCGCAGTTAGTAATACTGTGCAGACATTTTTTGAGTCCTTTTCCAGGGTTGCACAACAACGTCGAACCGTCCTTACCATTTAGTTGATGCACATACAACAGACCTGTAAACTTAGCATGAACATATGCTTGAACTCCCTGTTCCCGGAAACCCATTATTATGTAGACATATAACATATCACCAGAGTCATGGGGACGCTTGAGATGCAATCAGAGCCCACTTTTTGCGTTTCCAACATAATTTCAAGAGAAATGCTTCCAGCAGCTGCCAAGATTTTTCTACAATATTAAGAAGAATTCCTACTCTTTGCAGATTTAAAAGGAAGAGAAATAAATTCTCTTTCTCTATGACATTTGGAGCTATGTCACTCTACTTCCAAAAAGATTATATATTTATCATTTAACACAAAAAGCATCCCATGTAGCATTTTGGCACCGAGCTTTCATTTTGTCAACATATTGAAGTGCCTTTATGCTCCGTAGGGTATGTATAACACCTAATATTTTTCATGACCGGCAAGTTTATACTATGCTTGAAATTTTCCGAGACAACTGCTCGTCAATTTACATGTTCATTTTTATGGTAGAACTCACCATATATTAAACCTTGGAAGAGGAAGCTTAACGTGCATATAAACCACCCTCTACTCCAAGATGATATGACAAGATTCCTACTCCTGTGTTTGAACTACCAGAATTCACCAAGTAGACAGAACCTTGAAACTTCTTACATACAACCTGATTTTATCTGGGGAGAAATATTAGGCAACAAGGCTAATGTCTGTCCAAGAGTTTCAAAACAATAATCCAATAAAATCAGACCGGTACTTCCTACACATAGATATCTGGATGTGGAGAGCCACTGGCTTGATCTCTATTAAAATCAAACCTATAATTTAAAGGCTTTTTTCCATCCTAGAATATATTACAGAAGTAAGTCCTTCGGTGAAACATCAGGTAGCATAGGTGTGAAAACAATGTTGCAGGGAGTGCGACCATTCTTATAATCTTCCATCCCTGACCATTTTGTGAAAGACAGTCAATTATATTGTACTGCAGGGTCCATGCTCCCGTGGATCAGAAACTAATATTAAGGCTTTTGTTCCTTGTTTGTTAATTGAAAGGTCCATGTTAAAAAGAAATCTTAAGAAAAGTTGCAATGGGATTGATTTATGCCACCGTTTAGTATTGGTAAGAAGGGAACTAAAGTAAATAAGTAGTATTGCATATAACTTTACCCTTTTTTGATGGCAAAAATATGCCGGTAAAATACCCATATATACATTCCATTCCAAATAGATTCTTAAGTGTATCTCACCAGTTGAAGCTACAAACATACTATTGTAGTGTTTTAGTATTGTTTTAATTACCCTGAGCAAGCAAAATTAAGTTGAAGGCATGTGAAATTTTAGTGGCCTCATCCTGTAGACGTATTGATATTTAACCCTCTGAAATTCATTTTAATATACAATGTAACTAGTCATTGAAAATCTCACTACCAAATATTATCCAACTTACAAGTGCCGATTTCTTGATAGAAGAATATAAAGATGTTCCACAAAAATTGTAACCATGGTTTACCAATAAACATGATCAGGTATTCTCTCATGGAATTCAAATTCATTTAACTAGCCAATGTCAGGATGGGGATAAAGTATGGTACATATACCATTATTGCCAGATCAAGCTGTTTTGTGTATTAAATTGCCATAAATCTTAAACGTGACATGCTAATATTTGGACATAAACTACACAAACAATTCACCATATACAAATACTTGAACTATTTTCAGATAAATATGACATGGCTGTTGCATTTAATTGCTATGATGGTTCATTTATTCCTCGGAGCTACATGTGTGATGGTATAGCCAGCTGCCCAACTGATTTTGCAGAAGATGAAGCATCATGTATGTTGACAAAAATATGTAAACGCATTTTGCGTCTAAGTGAATATAATATGTTAACATTGATATATATATATATATATATATATATATATATATATATATATATATATATATATATATATATATATATATATATATATATATATATATATATATATATATATGTGTGTGTGTGTGTGTGTGTGTGTGTGTGTGTGTGTGTTTGTGTGTGTGTTTGTGTGTGTGTTCAACGTGTTTTCAAATGTTTATTGTTTGGTGTTTTAACTAAAATTGCACATGACCTTTTTCAATTGTTATATACATAGGTATGTGGAACAATTTTTGTGCAAAGGAATTTCTTCGATTTCTTTCTCTTCTGACTTTTTTTCTGACCCTGTAATTGGTAAAAAAAATGCTACGAATTTCTTGTTTGAATGAATTTTTCCAACCCAGAAAAGATTTCTGAGATGGAATATTTGAAAAATTCAATTTGGACTATGCATATAACACACAGATGCAACAGGAAAATGTAACACAACGGAATGTATCATGCTAAGGTCAATGTCCACCAATTTAAAGATGGTTATTTGAAAGTTTGTCAGCTACATGTTATCTATCCCTGTATTTTAGGTAAAAGTACAAGCTCACCTGGATATCAATGCAAATCAGCAAGATATAGGACCAATTATTCCATGGTTTGTCTATATGATCTTGATTACCTTGGGAACTACAGAGGATGTCGAGACGGATCGCATCTGGAGAACTGTGGTCAGTAATATCTTTTTATGGTAACTGAAACTCCCTTTTTACGCCGTTGTGCGTAAGGCGCCTAGGACGATGGATATTCAACATTTGTGCCCGATATTGTATTTTCTGGGCGTATACATGGTGGAATTTAGGTATTAAAATAATGATACTGATATTGGATCTCTGAAAGTATATGCAGGCACTATTTGATTAACAATTTTTGAATTGCGATTTAAATTGGGTCCACTGTGAACAAAATATATCTTTTCCTTACATGTTTGTCTAGAATTAAAAGTTTCAAAGTCATATTCAATTTGTAGGATTATATGCAAGTGCAGGATAATACGTATGCATATGCATATTCCTATCAGTGTATACCATACACTGTCCATGTTATGCGTGCATAGGGAAAAATGTTTTCTGATCAATGTAAAACTTATTCTGCCAGATTGCCAAAAGCACAATTAAAACATGAACATCAACTAGTGTGATACATGTGGCTTTTGTATTTACAAATATTTCGTTTTCCAGAATGTTAAGATGTACATTTCAAACACAACAGTTTAACATTTTAGTTAAAGAATCACTGATCAGTGAAGAATTAACATCAACAGCTATTAGTAGCAAAAATTTGAAATATATTCATCCAAGTTTCATTAATCATTAGTACAGACAAAAATCTCGTGAAATGAGTACAACTGATACTTCTGCATATTTGTCATCTCTAGAATAACTAGATACAAAGCATATATCCCAATGTCATTTCAAACTAGACTCACACCACTGAAGTAAAAAAAAAAACACTCCTTTAAAATAAAAGGAAAAAAAATCCGGCATATGATACCAGGGAAATCAACATTTGCAGTTTTTGTAGGTCTTTTTACGCTATGTCTAAAGCTTTGCAGTGTCGCTAAAATTTCATCTTCATTATATAAATATTTTATCTCATTTTTGTATTTATATAGACAGGTATGTATTTTCATATTTATGTCGGATTATGTCTGCTTTTATGATCACTAACGTCACCATGTATGTTCATTTGCGCTTTGTAAATATAAATCTATACTTACACCATATTAAAATCTCCAGTTTTACTTATCATCGAGAAATTGTGCAGTGTGCTTTATGGAAACCTATTCCAACAACATTTTCAGAACAAGACGCATAAGAAATATAGTACTTTGGTTTAAACGTTTTTTTTTTTCAACAATTGGCAGACACGCTTATCAACCTACATTGGTACTAGGAAACACCTGTATATTGTCTACAATGTGCTCGTGCAAACGTTTATCATTTTACCACGTTACAATTTGGTTGTAGTTTTTGCACGCACACTGCAAACATGTTGCAAAGGAGCATATGACAATTTTTGTTGGTAAAGAAGAAGTAAATTTACTTAAACATCCAGTGGTTTTTAGATAACGTTAAATATCAAGCATGCACAACATTCACGTTAAATGTATAACCATAATGGAACACTAATTCCTCACACACACACACACACACACACACACAAACGTATATATATATATATATATATATATATATATA
Source organism: Hermodice carunculata (assembly GCA_964020975.1). Taxonomy (NCBI): domain Eukaryota; kingdom Metazoa; phylum Annelida; class Polychaeta; order Eunicida; family Amphinomidae; genus Hermodice; species Hermodice carunculata. The sequence goes on from OZ026621.1 coordinate 14,240,219, forward strand.
TTATACACAACGAAAGGACATCTAATAAACATAAGTGCTCGTCCGAACCTAGCCAACCACACGCACATAACTTCACATATTCATTGGCATCCTCATACAGTTATAGGGTTTAAACTTATCTTTTAATAACAACTTTTACCACATGCCTGATTTTTGCAGCAGATGCCGTGTGTCCGGTGTCGTATATCAAGTGCCCGGGAAGTTATTGTATACCTGTGGTAAAAGTCTGTGATGGAACTTGGGATTGCCCAGTAAAGCACGATGAACTTGGATGTGGTGAGTCCGAATCTGTAGACTATGCTAATACGGACTTTGGTTCTTACACGTCACAACAAGATCATTCACTTGCGTCATAAATGTATGGTTATTTTAACCGGTATTTACAGTTTTTAGTTGAAAATAGAGAATGTTGTAACCTGCGGTCACTCGTGATTTTACTCTGCTAACAGAGATCCCTTGTGAAAGGAAAATGGAAACCCACTCTCAAGCTATGTAAGATTTAAATAATTCTATGTCCAGTTCAGTTTCATGGCCAAAAATATGCCATGGGCCAACTTTCAACGCTGAACTGGCGTGCCATGCTTTCCCAAATTCGTCAAGGGTATGCCACATTACGTGTGACGCATAATTAAACATCCTTTGCGCATATTTGATTCTGTCTGTATTGTATGTAAACTCACTACAGCACTGATGCAGGCACATCACAATTTATGTGCAACAATGTTAAGGTCATCCGATCAACATTGATTTCTGGTGTTAAATTCCACTCTTAAAAATTATAGTTCATTCTAAAACATAAAATAAATTCCTTCTTAATCTCACTGTACATTTCATAGCCGTTGTTTATCATTGTCTTCCTCTTTTCAGTTTAGATTGTTCTACCTGTAAGTATTGTGAAGGCTTATTTTTCAAGTTAACTCATTAAATATAGCCAGCGATCGACAACACAAAAGTAGTTTGGAGGATGCCTTTTACATTGAAAAAAACTTTTAACAGCTTTTAACGATATTCAAGCTTTCTTGATTATAAAACCATGTACCTTACAGATACTTACAAATGTAAAGGAATGTACAGATGCAGAAGGCAGAAGAACTGCGTTATTTTGGAACAGGTGTGTGATGGAGTTATACACTGCAAACAAGGGGATGATGAAGAGCTGTGTAATATCGCCTGTCCTGATGAATGTTCGTGTAAACGAACCGATTTTAACTGCAGTTATGTAACCTCACTGAATGTATCGTCAATACTTTTGAGCTTGGGTTCAGATGCCAGGAGAATTATATCTTCTTACAACAATATTACCGAGTTAGATCAGGCGTGGAAATATCCTTACCTGTTTGACTTAAACTTGTCATATAACAGCATAGGAAAAGTGCTGCCCGGATTATTCTCCTATGCAACTAATTTGCGTAAGCTTGATCTTAGTTACAATTATCTCCTGACGTTATTGAGGGATACATTTCTTGGCCTTGATCGGCTTGATACCCTTAAGATTGAAGGCAATCCTTTCCTAGCCGTGGTCGAGGAGGGAGCTTTCAATGGACTTGCAAAATTGGAAGACTTGCAGCTTATCCACCACAGAATAGGAATATTAAGAAATGAGCAGTTTATTGGCTTATCATCCTTAAAGAAACTACATTTAACATGGAACAGAATACATACCATAGAGCCTTCTGCATTCCATGGCGTATTCATGTTGGAGGCGTTGGATATATCTGAGAATGACATTATTAATTTTGACAAATTTATGCTTTCTAAACTCACACACTTAAGCACATTGATTTCTTCAGATTATAAGTTTTGTTGCATAGCACCATCTTCACTAAAGAGATGTTTCCCGGCAGCTGATGCATTTTCAAGCTGTTCTGATCTAATGGCAAGTGAAACCTTGCGAATTTTACTGTGGGTCATGGGAATCTTGTCTCTCATCGGAAATTTCCTCGTTATTTTTTTCAGAACAAGGTCCAAAGTACAGAGTTTAGTTCATTCATTTTTGATATTTAACATGGGGGCAGCAGATATGCTAATGGGTGTCTATCTTTTGATCATAGCTGGAACTGATTTTGCATATAGAGGCCGATATATTGAGATGGACAAAAAATGGCGCTCATCGCCAATCTGTAGCTTAGCGGGAATAGCAGCCACAACTTCTGCTATGGGATCATTGCTTATGCTTCTGGCTATAACCTTAAATATATTTCATGTGATAGTTTTTCCATTTAGTAAATTCAAGTTATACATGCAAGGAGCTGCTGTGACGGTGGTTGTGGTCTGGCTTTTGGCTTTATTTATGGCTGCTTTCCCTGTAATATATTATCCTCATTTCATGGGGAAATACTACGGTCGTTCCACAGTGTGTCTACCACTTCATATAACCTCAGAGAAATACATAGGTTGGCAGTACTCTTTTTTGTCTTTATCGATAATCCCAACATTTGCTACTGTAGTGCTATTGATATCGTATACATGGATGTATTTAGCTATTACAGAAGCCAGCGCCTCTGCAGGCAAGAAAAAGGTGCAACATATTCGAGTATTTCGGCAAATGGTTTTAATAATTCTAACAGATCTGTGCTGTTGGATGCCAGTCTGTATCCTTGGTAAGTCGATTATCTATCTATCTATCTATCTATCTATCTATCTATCTATCTATCTATCTATCTATCTATCTATCTATCTATCTATCTGTCTGTCTGTCTGTCTGTCTGTCTGTCTGTCTGTCTGTCTATCTATCTATCTATCTATCTATCCATCCATCCATCCATCCATCCATCTATGCATCCATCCATCCATCCATCCATCCATCTATCTACCTGTGTGTCCGTGTGTTTATCTATTTACATGTCTGTCTGTCAGTGTGTCTGTTTGTCTCTTTGTCTATCTCTATCTCTCTATCCATCCATATATCTACTGAAATAAGTCTTTGTAAAATTGAAAAATAATAAGTTTATCGCGAGTTATAAGATAAATGTACTTTATGTCAGTTTGAAAGCACACCAACATCAGTGTTCGTGTTTTTATTGTTTCCAATTTACTCTCCAATATGTTTTAGTGCAAAATTGAAAAAAGAATCTTTTCATAAAAAAGGTAGCTCCGATGTCGATATTATTCATGCTCAAAATGGGAAACCCAATGCATCATGGTTTACTTATATTCTGTACTTGCACCTGTGTTAACGTCATAAATTGTCTTGGTACACTCAAGGTAGTCTTAGTTAGTCTGGTGTTTGACACTGCCCTGCTGCTCCTGTTGATTCTGATTGTTTGTTGAAAACCCAAACCACCTTGTAACGCAACGTTACTTCATACTGCCATGCAGATCTAATTGAGGACAGTTATGTGACTGTCTTTAACCGCGTTAATCAGCACAGTGATGTTTATATAAAGTTAGTAAAAATATACTAGACAGCAATTTGCACAAGTTAACATGCTGTCACTATACACATGCTTTAGAACAGCATCCTTAAAATACAAAAACACAGGTGACTTATAGACCGGTATCTGAGTAAACCTAGACAAGCCTCAAGATTTCTGTGAGCATTGCGAGTAGACCTATAGTAGTTGGTAGGACTAGCCAGGTAGCAGCATCCTCCTTTCACAGACAAAATCGGCATATACGGCCAATACCTATTGAAATGACATGCTTCTTATTTTTGCCATGTGTCTTATGCTTTTTGATGCCAAAGATTGGGGGGTCAATATATTTTTGATATATGATACCATGGACTCTGTGCTCTGCAACTGCTCATCTGACGCCCTTGCGCCTCATTGCCAAAATTTACGTTTTGAAAAGTGACCTCATTACGAGGTCCTGGAAATGTATGTATTCAGGCACTTGTAGAACTCATCACCTTATTGGACCCAGCCATGCCACCCGATTAGTATTTTCGCATTTGCACTGAGGTCATATGCTGACGTCTCTGGTAGTCTGACGGGTTTGGTGGCTAGCTTGAGTAATTCTATTATTGAATAAATTTTGCCTATATGTCAATGCCATTAGATTGTAAGCCAAAAAGCCATGCTCTTTTGCTCTTACAAATATTTTCGTTTACATAACCAAACAAAACAGGCCATCCCAATAAAATGCGTAAAAATGTGACTTTTCTGGAGAAAAGATATAGTCCTGATGAGGATAAGCTATCCTTGTAAATATGTATCCTACATTTTTGTGATAGTGATAAAACTCGGCAGACCTTTTTCCCTGAGAGTGGCTTACGTGCCAGCTGCACCCCTAGCCCACAATATACGCCTGAAGGATAAATTAAGGTCATCATGTAGTCTCATCATAATCAAGTCATGTGGAGGGTTTGCCACAACTGACCACAAAAAACCAGGACTTTTAAATACGCTTAAATCCAGCCTCAAGTTGTAACGTCAAAGGCCTTTGTCTGCCATAAGAGTCAGCTTTGCTGAGATTTATTATTTTTCGCATCTATTACTTAGGCAACCGACTATATTTATTTTACAATTGTCAACTATAGATCAGCGGCGAGACATACCCCATGAGGTTTGGTAAAGAGAAAACGATAGCTGAGTTCATTGAGGAGTCTCTTTATCACTACAACCGGGAAAAAAACAGTGCATTTGCCCATATGATGCATGGGATATCTCATGATTATGATTAATATAGGACTTGCTCTATTATTCTGCATGATAAATATACGTTTTTTTTTTATTTAGTATGGTTAGACATTAAGTGATCGCATGTTTTGTTTCAATGACCACTAGTGTTACTTATAAATATACTCAGCTTCATGAAGGGAAAAAATTTTAGCAGTCCTTGTCTATCTTACAAAATTTGTCATGCCTCCTTTCTTTTTCCCCCTAATTGTGAGCCATCGGGGCGTTTCCAAACAGGAAGGAGGCAACTGTCACAGAGTAGGGTTATATAGTCGGCTCTAACGCGACCTTTTACTTTTATGGAAACTTCAGAAACGTCTTATTCCAATATTCATCTTGCTAATGATTTCATATGTTATTTGTCAATTGTATTTATACAAAGATGATTGGAATTCCTGTGAGGTATATTTCCCCAGCTTGTGTTCATGTAAATATTCTAACCGCCTTGGCTTCATTGCTTGTAAATCTTTCCTTACAAGTAAAAAATAACTGCCTGATATTCAGTGGACCACCCAGGTTAAATTCAATGTGCGGGTAATGAGTGACATATCTGTTGCTACATACTTAGCAAACAAATTTCATTTAACATAAAGAAAATGGAACATCAATGTCCAAAAATGCCTTACAAAGAACTTCAACAATAAAACAATAGCTAGGTAGACTGTTTGTCTATAGGACGTTGTCCCTGAAAAGCTATTGTCATAGGCACCTGACTGAGAGACCACAATGTAGGGACAGAGACCTACATGATCCCCTCTCTTACACAACGAGCCTAGATACAATAGGGGAACACATGCCAGCAAAGTGGAGATGTTGAGGGGTTTCATTGTTTCACTGTAGTGCATGTTCATTGGTTTAATGCGTTCCATTGTTTTAAATGAATTGAATGTATATATATCTATATATATCTATATATATATATATATATATACATATATATATGTATATATATATATATATATATATATATATATATATATATGTGTGTGTGTGTGTGTGTGTGTGTGTGTGTTGTGTTGTGTGTGTGTATTTATTGTCTGGACAGCCTCCCTGTCAATGTGATGTGTATTTGAAACTTGTATTACATTGGTGGAAAGTGCAGGTACTAAGGAAATTGTTTCAAACAATAAGTTCTGCATTCCAAGCAACCAGTTGTGTTTATCTTCAGTGTGCTCGGTTTAGAGTGCAAAATGCACACCCCAACAATTATCAACTTTTAAGGTTTTATACGGATACATGTTATTAATATCATTTAATTCTGCGGGGATGGCATAAAAAACTGTGATATATGAAACATGTTCCTGTGCTATACCAAATTATTGTGAAAAGGAAAGATGATTAGGTGTTACATGAAATTATTTTCAATATGTATTGCCAACCTGGCGTGGCACTATCCGAAGGCTACTGGGATAATATAACTAAAGTTTGTTATATCATTCACTATACAGGTTTTGCTTCCC